>JAQZBX010043601.1:0-21609 GCA_029593785.1 Cabassous unicinctus | reverse complement strand
TTTTTTTTTTTTAGCAATCCTATAATTATATTCTTGTGATTTTTCTCTTACTTTTTCCTTAGCATTGACTTTTTAAAAAAAATGACTTAAAAAGAAACACTTTTAAAAAGTGTTTCTTGAATCTTATGATCCTAATTAAAGTTATTTATAATATTTCGTGTTTCCTGAATTATCAATTTTTTTTTCTTGAGCCTTATCTTTTATACTTTTGGTTTTCTTCAAGTAGCTGTTGACTTTTGGTTGTCTATTCATATGCAATAACGTGGGATTGGGAAGATTATGAGGTTTTCACACTAGGTCTTTCTGTAGAAGGAAAGCTGACTTGGAAAGCTTGTAGGTGAACAAAGTGCTTACGCTTTACATTAGGGTCTTCCTGAGGGCCTCCAAAATGCCAGAATGGAGAAGGTTTAAACTCTGGTACACAGTCTGCCAGCCCTAGTTATCCTCAGGCAATTTGTTCAGTTTTTTTTTAGAGAATTTGTTCAGGTTTTTTAAGAGTGTGTGTGTCTGTATGCCTGTGTGTGTTGTCTGTGTTTCTCCTCCACGGCACATGCCAGGTTGCATGTACTCAGCAGTTTAGGAATGGAGGAGAAAAGAATGGATAGAGATGTGGGATAGCATGTGGGAGAACAGACTGATGCAACTATGTGGATAGGAACTACACCATCCTTTCAGCTCCCCTGCCTTTCATCCCCAAGTCCTCCATGCTTTTAAAAATACAGTACCTGCAGAAACTAAACACAGACCTCTGTAGAGTTCTGCGAGGAACATATGTGCCGTTTTCTGTTTCATTCCCTTTCTGTGCACTCTAGGGTGTGGCTGCCTTTTTCTGTTTCATCTATGAATATACTTCAGTCTGCCTTCAATTTCCCAGAAATTTTGCAACCTATCGTACACTAAGGGTCCTTCATTTATTCTCATTGTTTATGGGTTTATTCCATATTTTTCCCTTAAATAATATGGATATATGATATTGGAACTTGGCATGAACATTCACCATCATTGGACCTATTGTACAGAGAACACATTTGGAATCTTATAATCAATGAAAAATCCCAAATCCCTCTTTGGGTGCTTTTCACATTGTATCTGGTACCTATACATTGTGATGTGGTTTTTTGTTTTGTTTTGTTTTCTTTGATTTTGATTAGATAACTCTAGCTTCATATTGAGTAATACCATCAGGTTTTTGTTTTGTTTGTTTTTTGTTTTTGGGAAAATCACAACATCAGGAAATTATTTTTCTCTAAAAGTGTACTCATTTTTAAAATTCTTGTTCTAAATTCTGTTTAAATTATGGGCACATATTATGAAGTTTGGAGTACATTTATGAAAATCCTTTCATTGGAAAAGCAAAATAGTATTATAAATTATTGCAATGTTGTATTATTAGATATGATTTCTATTTTTATCATATCAAAAAATATATTTTTATTGCCTAATGCTGCCTTAAGTAAAATAATCTTTAGAAAACATTTGTAGCCGTATTATTTTGACCTGAACTTAACAGTTATTTCTTTAATTCTTTAATAAATACTGCAATTTTTATATATTCTTATTTTGAAAAAGTAACTTGATTGGGAGTGGATGGGGGGACCCAAAGCAATTGACGTATGAGGACAAATTCAATTTATTGACTGAGTTTCACTTTTTATTGGCTCAATTGTAATTCCAAAACTTAAATACTGTTTTATAATACGATATATTTCCCAAGTATATTAAACCAGACAATTCACATTTTACTCTATATTCTAACCATTCATAGTTATTTAATGCTTGTTTCTCTAAAGATTAATTATATATTTTAATAATATTAAAGGATTTATTCAAGAAGTATATGTTCATCTTTTCCAGTAAATTATAAAATTAATACAAGTGGACAAGAATATAAATATTATTTGCTTCATTTCCATATATAACACTATAAATGCACCTAGATTATTATTAGAATTGAGCTTCTCAGGGTCATCGAGTATCTATATTATTTATATATATATATATATCTTTTATATGCTGTAGCAGTTTGGCAGTTTGATATAGTTATGAATTCCAAAAATAGATATTGGATTATGCTTGTAAACTGGTCTGTTCATCTGGGCATGATTATGTTGTGATTAGGGATTTGATTGGACCATGTCAGTCGGGAGTTGAGCCCCGCCCTTTGGTGTGTGGAGTCTCAAAGATAAAAGACATGGCAAAGCACAGAGTTGGAGTTTTTTCTGAGTTGGAGTTCTGATGTTGGAGTCTTGAGCTGGAGCCCCAGGAAGTAAGCATACAGAGGAGCTTGGTCGTGAAGAAGGAGAGAAGGCCCCAGAAAAAGAGACGAGCCGTTTGCCTGGTAGTCTATAGCTGGCCTTGTGGAGAGACCAAGCAGCTGAACCTGGAGAGAATCAATCCCTGGGAAGAGAGGAACCCAGGAAGCCAGACCCCTCACAGAGTTGGGTGAGGGAAGTAATTTATGCTTTATGGCCTGGTAACTGTAAGCTTCTACCCCAAATAAATACACTTTCTAAAAACCAACCAATTTCTGGTTTTTACATCAGCACCCTTTGGCTGACTAATACATATGCATATATACATAATACTAAATATGAAAACTAGCATATATATATATATATATACACATCGATATAAGAAAAATATAGTCACATCTTTCTTATAATAGAAAACATAACTCATTTATGGGTATATGTAATATATTCTCTCTCCCTCTCTCTGTGTGCTTTCAAGGCCAGATTTAGCAGAACATTTAAATTCCTCCTCCCTCTTCCCACACCTTAGTATTCTTCACCACACTTTAGTTTTTATTGAGTGGTTAGGGTTAGGCTGACACTTTTCAGGCTGAAAGTCAGAAACATTTATCTGCACTGACAAACAATTTGCAAGTACTTTCCTTGGATTGTGAGACACTTGCTCTAACACAATTCTCATTCTGCTCTATGAAGCTCCTGCAACATTTAGCATCCTCTTTACTGCTTTTGCATATAATGAAACAAATGACAACAGAGGTTGATTGTAATAGATATATTTAAAATTTTATATAAAATTTTCTATCTTTGAAATTAAAAGAGTAATATGGGGATATTTTGCATACATTTTTTAGGAAGGAATATCATTAGTTTTCCTTTGACCATAAATATAATATGTTTCTATTAAAAATTTATGAAAATAGGAGATAATAGCAAAAAGAAATAAAAAATATCTGTAATCCTATTAATCAAACATAATTGCTTTTGAAATGTTAATATATTTCTTTAATCATATTTATGCATAAACATACATTATATATCCATAATGTTGGAATCATGTAGCTTATATTTGCAAACTTTTTTGTTTAATTTTGAATGGCACTTTATATGTTTTAGAATATACTCAATAGCTTGATAGTTTGGTTTGTAATGGATACCTGATAGTCCATCCTATATACATTCTGTTTTAATCTGCTAGACTGCTGAAAGCAATATACCAGAAATGAGTTGGCTTTTACAATGGAGATTTATTAGTTTACAAGCTTATGGTTTTGAGGCTGAGAAAAATGTCCAAATCAAGGCATATTCAGGTGATGCTTTCTACCCGAATTTTGGCTGCTGGCGATCCTGGACTCCTCTGTCACATGGCATGGCATGCTCCCTTCTCTTCCACCGTCTTGCTTCCATGGATTTTTCATCTCTTTGCCTGAATTTTATTCTCTTATAAAGCACCCCAGTAAGAAGGTTAAGACCCACCTTGGCCCACGCCTTAACTGAAGTAACCTAATTCAAAGGTCCTACTTACAATAGGTTTACACCCACAGGAATGGATTAGCTTTATGAACATACTTTTTTGGGGTCTATAAGGCCAATAAGGGGTCACAAGGGCCATAAGGGGTCATGCATATCAATAAGTAATCAACCTCTCTTGTTGGATATTTGTTGTTTCCATTGTTTGTTATTATATGTTACACCATAGTAAAAAAAATAAATAAATCTTTATACACATTTACAGTGACTTTGGCTATTTTAAGTTTTTCTTTTGCATTACCTTATCATGCCCTTAGCTATTTTTATATGTCAATTTGTGTTTTATAATTGACTTACAAGAATGATTTTTTCTCACAATAGTATTAATCTTTGGCCTATCCTATATGTTGCAAATATTTCCTCTTTCTTTTTCAGTTGCCTTATAATGTGGTGGTCATTTTTTATATACACTTTATTTTATTCATTTATTTATTTATTTTGAGGTACTGGGGGCTGGGGATTGAACCTGGGGACCTTGTATGTGCGAAGCTGACGCTCAACCACTGAGCCACATCAGCTTCCCTGAATTGGTTTTATCATTTGTTTTGCTTGTTGTTTTGTTTTTGTTTTTTTTCAGGAGGCATCCGGAATCAAACCCGGGACCTCCCATGTGGGAAATGGGAGCTTTACTTCTTGAGCCACATCTGCTCCCCATATACACTTTAGTTTAAAAGGTCAGTCTTAGTACAACCTCATGGAAAACTGTAAGTTAATTATGCACCCATCTTATTATCTAGCAACTTTACTCTTGATGCATAGCCCAAATAATTGAAAACATATGCCCATAAAAGGACTTGTGAAAGAATGTTCATTTCAACATTACTCATAATAGCAAAGTATTGGAAGCAACCTAAATATACATCAAAAAGAATAGATTTAAAAATCCGTGGTATATTCATTCAGTGGAATACTCAACCTTAAAAGGAGTGAACTAAAGATTCATACAGCAATATAGATTACTCTAAAAAATATGCTGAGAGAGAAAAGATGACAAAATAGTATATAGTGTGATTCTAATTCTATGAAGTTCAACAACAGGTATAAATGATTTTTGGGGTTAGAAATCAGAATGGTTACCTCTGTGAGGTAGGGAGGGGAAAGAATGGAAGAGACACAAAATGGGACACTTTCTGACACAGTGGTAGTGGTCTATTTCTTATTTGGGACATTGGTTACAAGAGTTTATATAATCAAAACTCATGAAACTTGATAACATGGATGAATCTTGAGGACAGTATGTTGAATGAAACAAGCCAGGCACTGAAGGATAAATATTACATGACCTTACTGATATGAACTAAGCAAATTGAGTGGACTCACAGAGTTAGATTTTAGAAGATAGGTTTTCAGGAAATAGAAAGGGAGAATGTTGTGAGCCAATGCCCATATGGGCAAAATCTATGATAAGGTAGAAGTGTGTAGTTGTGCAGTGGAGGGACATGACAGTGGTGCGTTGATACTATTGGGTTGGGCAGTGCTGGTTTGTCAGGGGTGTAGGGTGGGGAGGGTGGATTGGACTGTCCATGGAACTGAGGGGAAGGTTGAGGGAGAGAGCAGGTGAAAACTGGGGTTTGGCGGGTACATGGTTGAAATTACAATGTTGGGAATGCTCTTTTGGCAATATGGCAAATGAGAGTTATTGTTTTAGGGTGTTGGATGTGGGGGACATTTGGAACCAGGCACACCTTGGGCAGGCTTCTAGGGAGTATGTGAGTGTTCATCTTGCCATAGCGTGTTATATCAGTGGGTGGAGACCCATACAATGAGTGGCAAGGTGGTGGACTCCCATCCTGGGGAGGACCTCAGTGTCCTCAAATAGAAGGGCGGTAGTATCTTGAGGGCATGGGCGGTGCCTAATAGGGGAGGACAGGCCAGTATGTCAAGCCCTCAGTGTTGTTGCAAGTAACTATGAATCTTGTCCTTCAAGGAGTGAAGCCTGGTGGTTGCCATGGGTACTGAGGGGAGAGGGAGGGAGGAATAGAACAGATGGAACAGGGAGCATTTTGGGGCTGATGGAAGTGTTCTAATGATCTTGCTATGATAGATAGAAGCCATGTTAAATTACATAAAAATTTATAAAAGTGTATGGTCTATAATGTAAATCATAATGTAAACCATTGACCATGGTTAGTAGCTATATTTCAATATTTGTACATCAGTTGTAACAAACATACCATCCACATATAAAATGTTATTAATAGGGGAAGGGGGAAAAGGGGAGGATGTTGGGTATGGGAGTATTCTGTATTTGGTACGTGACTTTTCTGTAACCTAAAACTTCTTTAAAGACAAAATAAAAAATGTAAGAGACTGGGGGAACAAATTGAAGAATATGTCACTGTACATATAGGACAACAGATCTTACAATGATGAAAGGCAAAATGTCAAAAAATATTTTTAATATTTTTTCATTATTTTTTATTATCACTAATTTTATTTTTTGTTTTAAAAATTTCTGTATTTTATTTCTTATTTTTAAAACTGTCATTATTATTTCATTTTCTTATTAATTGTATGTGGCTATTTTATTGGCTTCATTTTTGAAGATATCTTGGATTGCAGAAGGGTTACAACTGTGGCAGGGGAGGATCATTGGTGTGGAGTGTCTGTGATGGGGAATACATGGGAGGAAGCTCACCTGGGCATACACATAAGGCATATAAATGTGTTCAAATGTTCGTGGGGCATTGTCATGGTGGGTGGAAGTTCACACAATAACTGAAGGAATATCCAATTCTCATCCTGGGGAGCTCTGCCACATTCTCTAATGGAAGAGCTAGAATCCCCACAGTACAGGGGCAATGACTAGTGAAGGAGGATGGTCCATTGGTGGACCCTTGATATTGATGTCTGTGCTTATGAACCTTTACTCTTAAAATGGAAACTTAGCCTAATATTACAGGATGCCTAAGAGTTACCTTCTGGGAGCGTCCTTGTTGCTCAAATGTGGCTTCTCTCTAAGCTGAACTCAGAATATAAATATATTACCTTCCCCCCTCATGTGGGACATGACTCCTGGGGATGAGCCTCCCTGGCACCGAGGGATTACTACCAAGCACCAACTAGCAATGCAACTGGAAAAAGACCTTGACCAAAAGGGGGAAAGGTAAAGACAAATGAGTTTATATGGCTAAGAGATTTCAAAGTGAGCTGGGAGGTCATTCCAGAGGTTATGCTTATGTACATCTCAGCAGGATCTCAGTGACTGCCAAAGTAGATACTAACACAAATAGCTGGTCTTTTCAGGGTGCTGGAGACATCCACACACTATAGTCAGGGCAGATAGCACAGGAGTTTTGTGCCTTGCCAGTGGGCCCTACTTTGGAATTTATGCTCCCCAGTGTGACAGAGTTGGACTCAGTTGTGGTTTCTCTACACATGGCTCTTCTGTTCTTCCATTTGAACCCATAATTAGTACTAGAGTTGTTAAGTGTACATCCAAGAGACTTGTCTTTGGGCTTTCCACGTGTCAGCTGGGCCCTGAGTCTCAATGGAGTTACAACACCTACTCTCCAGTTTATTGGTCTCACCCAGGACAACTAACAAGGAGGTGATGATGGACAACTACTGTGCCAGGGAGCCGAGACAGTCTGCAACTGCAAGCAAGAGAGCCCCATCCATTAGCCCTATGGGATTGCAACACCCTCTCAATTAGAGGTGGCATGGACATCAGCATCCCAGAATTCTCGGTATTGGGTAATGAACTATGGACTAGAGTAGACTTGCTGGTATTCTACTATAGACTTGTTGTGATTCTAGCAAAGGAAGAAAAACTATATTATTGATGTGGAGGCAGTGGCCACTGGCAGTTCTGAGGCCAGGGAGAGGGAAAAATAGGTGTAATACAGGGATGTTTTTGGGACTTGGGAATTGTCCTGAGTGACATTGCAATGACAAATACAGGCCATTATATATCTTGCCATAACCTATAGAATTGCATGGGAGAGAGTGTAAACTACAATGTAAACTGTAATCCATGCTTAGTGGCAATGCTCCAAAATGTGTTCATCAACTGCAATGAATGTACCACACTAATGAAGGGTGTTGTTAATGTGGGAAAATGTGGGAGGTGTGGGGAGCAGAGCATATGGGAATCTCCTGTATTTTTTATGTAACATTTATGTGATCTATGTATCTTTAAAAAAAGAAAAAAATTAAAAATTAAAACAAAAATACTCATTAAACTCTACCAGTTAGATTTGTGCAGCTTACTGTAGGTTATCATACTCAATAAATAAACACAATTGTGAGTTATCACACATTCACTTGTAGCTAAAATGGAATAATAGGAAAAGGATTTATCTACCTACCTGAATTAATGGACTAAATAGGCAAAGCATATGTATAAATGGTTTTCAAGACATTGGACATCAGACAATGGATGGGAAAAATGAGGTGAGCCCTACTATGACCCTAGATTCCTCCCTGAAAATTCCAGACCATGGCAAAAGGGGAGAGTCCAGGCAGAGACCAGATATCTTTCTGAGTTGAGAAGATGGAGCTCAGAGTCCAAAGAGGCTGAGATAACTAGAGTTTTAAGGGAGAGTATTGGAGAGTATTGAACTGCAAATAGAGAGAACCCTAAAGGTCTACACAGCTTCCCTCTTGGGATCCAGTGGAGTACTTATCATTGCATGCATGTGAGGAAATTGTTGAGGCTTATGAAAAAATCACTGAAAACGATTATAGGCAATGATCCCCAGTGTTCACACAGAGCTGCTATTCCCACCAGCCAAATGGTAAACTTTGTCTTTCATGGGAAATCTGGTATTCATAAAGGTTTTCTTTCAGTGATTGGGCCAAACTTTGCTCTTCAAAGCAAGCCTCCAAAAAGAAAAAAACTTTTCCAGAGGAACTGTTTTAGTTTCCTTGGCTGCTCAAGCAAATACCATGCAATGGATTGGCTTAAACAATGGGAATTTATTGGCTCACAGTTTTGAAGTAAGGAAAAGTCCAAACCAAGACATCATCAAGGTTGTACTTCCTCCCCAAAGACTGTGGCATTCTGGGTCTGGCTTCCAGTATTTTTTGGTCCTGGACTCCTCTGTCACATGGCAATGCACATGGCGGCCTTTTCTGGCCTTTCCCTTCTCTTCTGGGTTCTGTTGATTTCAGCTTCTGGCAGTTCCTTCTATGGCTTTCTCTCTTTCTGAATTTCATTCTTCTTATATAGGATTCTAGTAATGGACTAAGACCCACCCTGATTGAGTCAGGCCATACCTTAACTGAAGTAACCTAATCAAAAGGTCCCACTTAAACTGACAGAAATAGGTTTAGTTTAAGAACATGTTTTTCTGTTATACATAAGCTCCAAGTCACCATAAGAACTTAACTGCACGCTAGAGCAAAGATCAATAATATTTCCAGAAATCAAAATGTATCCATAACTCAAGAAGGTAAAATCTCAATGTCTGGCACCACTCAAAAATTACCAGGCATGCAAGATGCAGGAAATTATGACCTGAGATGAGCAGAAGAATATAAATCAACTGAAACTGACTGAGAAATGACACAGAATGGAGAATTAGTAGTCAGGGACATTAAAACATTTATTGTAATGGCATCATATATATTCAAGAAGCTAAAGGAAAGTTTAAGCATTATAAGTAGAGACATGACAATGTAAAATAAAAGACCCAAATTGAACTTCTAGATATGAAAATTATGATGTCTGAGATGAAAAATGTCATTTATGTCTATGCTTTCCGTTCCATTTATGCTAAATCCATGTCCATCCTTAGACAAAATATTCATCTAAATTTTCTTGTAAATGCTTTCTGTTTTCAATTACATATTAAAATATTTATTTGCCTGAAATGTATTTTTGTTAGATGTGAGGTAGGATCTAATTTATTTTTCCCATGTTATTAAATAATATTTAGAACACTAATTATTGTATTATCTATTTCTCATTGATTTGAAATGCTAGCTTTCTAACATTTATCAGTGTGTGTATCTAAGTGTGTAAATTTACAATCATGTATCAAGAGAGGCAGTGTTGTGTAGCAGTTAGGAGTGCAGGCTAACAAACTATTACATACTAACTTTGTAATCTTGAGTAAACTTTTTCATAGGCCTTGAAAGCAGTGTTATCTATAAAATGATCTGGATAATAGAAAATACCTAATAGAGTTGCTGTGATAATTTAGAAAAGTAAGAGAAGTAGAGTTTTGTTTTCAAGAATAAGAAGAACATTTTAATGAGAGTCCAAAGCATATGCTATCTGTTTTTTGTTTGTTTTTGTGTGTGTGTATGTGTTAATTATATGTGTGTATATATCTTTAAGGTTTGTGTATTGGATTTTATTCAAAATCATGTTTTTATTTTCTCTGTTGCATTCTAGATTTCCTTCTTTATTTCACATACTTTACAAAGGGCCTTTGAGTTTTTTCCCTTTGTTTTTATTCGAACATGGGTGAGGATATAGTTATTTGGATCAAGTATTAGGTTGAACTATATGAAATTGCCATTTTTGCATGTATTAAGGCCTGTTTATAGGCAATTTCATATGAACCATCCTAAAATTGCTTAAAAATCACTGTGGGTGGATACATGGAGAACCTCCCAGACATTATTGAGGGATTGTAGTTGATGTCAGTTCATTGATAATATACTTCAAAACTAATTGGGTATCCATACCTCCTATTAATTTTAAAGTACATTATCATATGGGAATCCTATATGTTATGCATGATTGCTTTGTAACCTCACAATTTCTCTAATTACAAAAATAAAACACCCTATGAAAAGAAATCTCCAGGCTGAAATGGTTTCACTGGTGAATTCTAAATAAAACATTTAAAGCGAAATAATGTCAATCCTATACAAACTTTTCCAGAAAAATAGAAGAGTAGGGAACTCTTCCCAGCTCATTTCATGACACTAACATTACCTTGAAATGAAAACCAAAGACAGAATTAAAAACAAAAAAACCCTGAAAACCGCAGACCAGTATCACTAATGAACACTTAGACATAAAAATTCTCATGAAACATTAATCTAGTATGCTGAATAATGGCCACCCAAAGATATCAGGCCTTAATCCCTGGAACCTGTAAATGGTACCTTATAAAGAAAAAAGATCTTTGCAGTTAAGGATCTTGAAATGGGGAGATTATTTTAGATTATCCTAGTGGGCCCTAAATCCAATCAAAAGTGTCTTTATGAAAGGGACTGAGCAGAGGATTTGGTACACACAGAAGAGGAGAAGACCATATGACCATGGAGACAGAGGCTGGAGTGATGCAGCCATAAGCCAAGGACTACTGGCGGTACCAGAGAGGGAATAAGCCAAGGAACAGATGCTGTGCTGGAGCCTCTTGAAGGAGCATGGTTGTGTTGATACCTTTATTTTGTTTAGTGGAACTGATATTGAACTTCTGGCCTTCAGAACTGTGAGAGAATAAATTCCTGTTGCTTTAAGACCAAATTTTTTAAAAAAAATCTCAGAGGGTGTGGTGAGGGCTAACAGACTCTGCACATGAATTTTCTCTCTCCACATTCAGGGTTTTTATTTTTCTCATGTTTTTGAATTTGGTAAAGCCATCTCTATCGCAAGATATTTTCTGAATCTTGATTTCAGTTTTGCCTACGTTAAAATCTAGATACTCATCGTGGTTGTCTTTGGTATGCTTCCTAGAGCTGCAGTCTGTTCCATCAAGGAAAAGCCTGTCAATATCATTATAATGTCCAGTTGCCCACTGCCCTGATGTTTGGTTTGGCTATAGTTGCTTTAGTGTCTCCAGACAGCTGCTACATAGGGTAGTTCACCCACATGACGGAACATTTTTCTCAGTCCACCCTTATTTCCAATTAGTACTTCTTTAATTCAGGAAGTGTCAGTATAGATTATTCACTTTTTCATTCATTCATTCATTCACTCACTCACTCACTATTTCAGTACTGAACTAGATACTGGCAATATAAAAAAAGATATTTGTCTCTACTTTTGTGAGGTGTTTAGTCTAGAAGAGTAAGTTAGCAATCATAAAATAGATGCATAAAATGATATATAAATCCAACTTATGGCAAGTGAAAAATCCTCTTTTCTTCTCACAAATTTAAACCACTTTCTCAGAAGTCAATATTTGAAAATGGCGCTGTGTCCCCTGTTAATATGATCCCAACTGTCCTACATATAGAACAGAATTGCTTGAAATATATGGATGGCACATTTTCCTAGTTACCAGAGTGTCTCAGTCTTCCCTGTTTCAAATTCCTTTGGTCATTTCAAACAAGGTTAAGTAAGATGTGATGTTAGACACTTGTGCTCAAGTTGGTATCACATCAAATTCATTATATGTACTTTTAAGAAAATTGAGCACATTTTACTTTAGATACTTTCAGGCAGGTTTTGAACAATAGATATTACTTGATTGGATTTTGAGGTAAGGCAGAAGTGCTCTTAAATACTGTAAATTCCACAGATGTATAGTTGAATATACTCTTTAATTGTGGTAAATCATCTCTTTAGAACTGTTGGTTTTAGTGATAGCAGCAAATTTGTAATCTGTAAGAAGTTGGTCATGTGGCAGTAGGACACTATAACAGCCACTACCCAAATCACCAATGTGCATTTTATCTGAAATTAGAGCATGTGATGACAACATTAAATGCTTATTAAGCACATTGGTTGAACATTCCTAAGTTCAAAGTAAAACTTGGTTTAAAACAAAAGTTAAGTGTCTCTTAACTTTTCACCTCTTGTAGCTCTCACTAGATGTTTAGGAACAAGTCCAAACAGGTTTTCACTACAGAATTGTTTATTTCTCTGTACCCCTCAAGCCTATTTCAATGTATCGCAAACACAGAAGGCACTTATAAATTTTTGACTAAAAATATGCATGATTCAGTGATTTCCCTGAAAAATCACTGAATTTTCTTGTTTTTCCCATAAAAACAAGAATAATTTATGGCGAAGTTGCAATACCTACTCTACAGCTCATTGGACTCACCCAGGACAACTGGCGGGACAACGGCCGTCCCAGGGAATGGAGAGAGTCTGCAGCTGCAGGCAGGATAGTCCCATCCATCTTCCCCGTGGGATATAAGCCTCAATTGGAGGTGGAGTGGGCGTCACCATCCCAGAATCCTCAGGATGGGGGAAAGAACTGTGGACTAGAGTGGACTTACTGGTATTCTACTATAGACATATTGTGATTCTAGCAGTGGAAGAAAGTACAACATTGATGTGGAGCCAGTGGCCACTGGAGGCTCTAGGGGTAGGGAGAGGGAAAAACAGTTGTAATACGGAGGCTTTTTCGGGACTTGGGAATCATCCTGAGTGACGTTGCAACAACAGATATAGGCCATTTTATATCATCACACAACATGCAGAACTGTGTGGGAGAGAGTGTAGACTACAATGTGAACTATGGTCCATGCTTAAAGGCAAAGCCCCAGGATGCGTTTATCAATTACAATGAATGTGCCACGTTAATGAAGGATGTACATGTGGGAGGATGTGGGAGGGTGTGGAAAGTGTGGGGAGTGGGGCATATGGGAATCCCTATATCTTTTGTGTAACATTTATGTAATCTAAATATCTTTTTTAAAAATAATAAATAAATAAATGAAATGAAACAGATTACTCATGAAAAAGAAAAACAAACAAAAAGAATAATTTAGTATTTCATTGAATTGTAAACTTATAAAAAGTGTTGTGCACTAAAGTTGTCCTTTATAAATCATACTGTTAAGTATACTAATTTGGCTAAAAGCTTGATTAAACAAATAAAAATAAGATGAACCATTAATGAAAATTATTTTCAGATTGTTACTGAAATTTAAAAATTAAAGATATTGTAATTTTAAACATTTGCCAAAGGACAGAAGTTAAACTACTAATCTTGACAGCATGAGTCTTTTAATTTCATCTTTTATACTATTATTTTAATGCACTGACATATTTTGCATGTCAAAACTACCTTATTCAGCATAATTCATAAAAATGAAGTGAAATAAATAGAACTTTCCCGTGAGCACAGTGATGTTTTAATATTGGATGCCAAACAAAGTGAGTTTGTTAATGGAGTTAAATTCACAAGTCTACAAGTAACTTAAGGCTATTGCTTTATTTTTATTTTTAATTAATTTATTTATTTACCAGAGTATGTTAAAAGACCATTGTATTTCTAACAGAATTCGTGTATTGAGCAAAGTCTGAAGTGATCCAAAAGATACTCTATTTCTTGAGCTTGGAAATATATGTATGTATAGATATATAAATAAATAATTACATTTTTTTCATAAATGTAAACACTACCCTGAAATAGTAGATGTAGGTTGCCATTTTATGAATCAATGAACAGATCACGTTTTCTTGTATAACAGTTTCTGTTATTTTCTTTTGATCTTTAATTAATAGAAATTTCTGAACTTTGAGTTAATTGTTCCATTAATGATTTTTAAATTAAATAGCTAGACTAGAGGCATAAGAGAACCTTAATATTTTAAGGAATATTTCCACGTTATGAAAAATAATACTTTATGTTTTAAAAAAAATTAATTCATAGTTCTTCATAATTTGGAAAATTTGGAGAATGCTCAATGAATTAGATTATAACTCTGAATTTTAATTTGAGTACTTAGTACCATGAATTAAAATGTTATGTACCATTTCTTTCATTATTACAAAATTAGTTACCAAAAACTAAATTTTCAAAATAAAAATATATTGATCATTTAAACTTAGAAATGTTTCTTTTAAAATTCATATACATATAATACTATGCAATTTATCAAAAGAATGATAATCACTCATATTTTTCTTTAGTATTTTTACCACTAGATGTTAAAATCATGTTACACTAAACATAACTAGTCCAAATATGTAACTAATTTAAATTTTTAATTCTCCAGAATTAATACTCAAATTACTATATGGGAGAATACTTGACATTTTGAAAGTTTAGGCTTATTCTTAAATGCTAGGTCCTGGTGGAATTAAATATTATCTATTGATTGATTTTTCAGTCCTTAAAGATGAAGCATATATTGTTAGAAGTTATATTCTAGGCCCTCTTCTCTTACCTCCACTGCATCATGACAACAGAGGAATGGTCATATTTACAGATAGTGATATCTGACTTTGGGGAATCATTTTTCCAATTTAGAAACATAAATTAAGAGAATGAAACATTTGTAGTATGATGAACTTTAATCACTATATTTACATGGTTTTCTCTTTAAGACTAAAGTAATTAAAGTACTTAAAATCACAAATGTTAATTTCTCTCAATCATCCTTTTCTTTAAGCTAAGCTAAACAACTCAGTGTCCTCCATTGCCTATTCAGGGTTCCTGGTTTGCTAAAAACAAAACAAAAAGTCATGACTTTATTGTTTGAATTTCGAGTGCCTTGGTCTACCAATGAATCACTAGGTGGGGGTACATAGCAGTCCTAAGCTGAAAATGACAGTAAACTTTCAGCACTTTTAATTTAATACTATTTGTTGAGCCAACATGGATATAAACTAACATAGTGATACTTGGAAAAATCTTACCAGTCAAATGAGGAAGTGTGAAGTAGAAAATGGGCAGAGGGGTGTATTCTGAGGCTCCAGTTTGAAAACGTAATTTGAAATGCCTTAGCAAATCACTTCCACACGTCTTCCTAATTCTTCATATTGTCAATTATTTTTTTGTGCTCATAGAGTTAACGAGTAAAGACTGTAGGTGGGTTACCTGCACAAGCTAATATTGTTATATATGTGCTGCTGCTGCTATTAATTGTGGCCAGTACCATATGTACCATGATCTTCCTATATGGCACTTCTGCTGTTTACTGTGAAGAGTGAATGAAGTTTGAAAGTGAGGACCATGAAGAAACACAGGCCTGAATAGCAAAAGAGCAGTGGGTTGTTAGAGGGTGGATTCTAGTAGGCTGCCCCTAACTCCAGAGGAGAGTTCCTTAAAAAATTTAGTCAAGTTTCAGAGAGGACATGAACATATGAAAACTTAAATAAAATCAAATGTAGAATGCAAAAGTTATCTTAGGGAAATGTACCATGAATTGCTAGACTTGTGATATAGATGATAATGCTGGTTTTTTCTTTATTTTTTTTTAAGTAACAAAAAACAAAATAACAGACAAAAGTCAGCCAGCCCAACAAATTATGAAACCATTATTCCAAAATCTCTTTCCAAGCGTATTTGTCTCATCCAATCCCCAAAACAAACCCAATTGTTTCTCTGGTGTTCAGAAAGATATATAAATGAGCACAGAATGGTTAAATGGCATGACCATGGTCTCCTTGTTAGTGAAGAAAATGAAGAATAAAATGCTTAATCATACTCATGTCTCATAAAATAACCCCATATTCCTTTTTTTTTGGTATATTTAGCATTGATATATTACCTTCTTTGCCTTTGCTACAAAAATAATACAATATTATTGTTAACGAGAGTCTATAGGTTACATTAGTTGTATTTTCCCCATGTATCACCATATTCTTAACACCTTGTAGTAGAATATTCTTTTATTTATATTATTAACTACAGTCCTCATTGACAACAAAATCACTGTTATTGAGTCTCTAGATTGTCGTATAACTGTCTTTCAATTAACATTAACCTCCCTAGACTACTCCTTTCAGTCACAATCGCACTTATAAATGAGCAGTGTTTGCTATACTCATTATAATGTGCTACAATCAAGTCTATGAATTACCACATATTTACAATCAGCCTTATTAAACATTCTACAAAACATTCAGTATCAGCTACCACTTCTCAACCCACATTCTGTCTCCTACTAACCAATTCTCTATAGTTTAACTCCCTAAGTTTACTCATCTTATTTAGTTCAAATCAGTGAGACCATACAATATTCGTCCTTTGTCTGGTCAATATAATATCCTCAAGGTTCATCCATGTTGTCATGTGCTTCCCCAGATCATTTCTTCTTACAGATAAATAGTATTCCATCTTATGTAAATACCACATTTTGTTTATCCATTCATCGGTTGACATGCACTTATGTTGTTTCCATCTTTTAGCAATTGTGAATAATGCCACTCTGAACATCACTGTGCATATGTCTGTTCACATCCTTGCTTTCAGTTCTTCTGATTATATTCCTAGTAGTGGGATTGCCGGATCATATGGCAGTTCTATATTTAGCTGCCTGAGAAACCTGCCAAACTATCTTCCACAGAGGCTGCACCTTTTTACACTCCCACCCACAATTAAGGAGTGTTCCTATTTCTTCATATCCTTTCCAACACATGTAGTTTTCTTTTCTTTTCTTTTCTTTTTTTTTAAATAATGACTAGTCTGTAAGTCATGAACTGATATCTCATTGTAATTTTGATCTGCATTTCCCTAATAGTTAGTGATGTTCAGCATCTTTTCATGTGCTTTTTTGCCATTTATATTTCATCTTTGGAAAAACGTCTATTCAAGTCTTTTGCCCATTTTTAAAACTGGGTTGCTTGTCTTTTTGCCATCAAGTTGTGTGATGTCTTTATATAACATGGAAATCAAATCTCTGTTGGATATGTGGTTGTCGAAAAATTTTCTCCCATTAAGTAGGCTGCCTTTTCACCTTCTTAAAGAATTCATTTGAAATACAAAAATATTTAATTTGAGGAGGTCTCATTTATCCATTTTTTCTTTCATTGCTTGGCACTTTGGCTTTCAGGGCCAAGAAACCACCACCTAACTACAAGGTCTTGAAGATATTTCCCTATATTTTCTTCTAGGAGTTTTATGGTTGTAGTTTTTATATTTCGGTTTTTGATCCATTTTGAGTTAATTTTCGTATAAGGTATGAAATTGGGGTCCTCTTTCTTTCTTTTAGATATGGATATTCAGTTTTCCCAACACCATTTGTTGAATAGGCTGTTCTAATCCAGCTTGGTGGGCTTGACAGCCTTGTCAAAAATCACTTGACCATAGATGTAAGGTTTTATTTCTGAATTCTCAATTTGGTTCCATTGGTGAATATGTCTGTCTTTATGTCAGTGGTTTTTTTTTTTTTACCACTGTAGATAAGTACTATGCTTTAAATTCGGGAGGTGAGAGTCCTCCAACTTTGTCTCTTCTTTTTAAATATATTTTTGGCTATTCAGCAGCCTTTACTCTTCCAGATAAATTTGATAATTGGCATCTTCAATTTTAGAAAGAAGGCTATTGGAATTATTATTGTGATTGCATTAAATCTACAGATCAGTTTGGGTAGAATTGACATGTTAATGATATTTAGTCTTCAAACCCATGACCATGGATTGACCCCATTTACTTAGGTCTTCTTTGGTTTCTTTTAGCAATGTTTTGTAGTTTTCTGAATACAGGCCTTTATGTTCTTGGTTAAATTTACTCCTAAATAGTTGATTCTTTTAGTCACTACTGTAAATGGAATTTTTTTTCTGACTTTATATTCAGATTGCTCATCAGTAGTGTACAGAAACGCTACTGAATTTTGTGTATTAATCTTGTTTCCCACCACTTTGCTGAATTTGTCTATTAGTTCTAGTAGCTTTGTTGTGGATTTTTCAGGATCTCTAGAAACTGGATCATATCTTCAGTGAATAATGGAAGTTTTACTTCTTCCTTCCCTAGTTGGGTGGCTTTTAATTCTTTTTCTTGCCCAATTGCTCCAGCTAGAACTTCTAGTACAATATTGAATAACAGGAGAGATAGTGGGCATCTTTGTCTTGTTCCTATCTCAGTAGGAGAGCTTTCAGTCTTTCACCATTGAGTACAATATTAGCTGTGGGTTTTTTATATATGTACTTTATCATATTGAGAAAGTCTCTTTCTTTTTCTATCATTTGGAATGTTTTATCAATAAAGGATGTTATATTAGTCAAACTCCTTTTGTGCATCAATTAAGTTGATCATGTGATTTTTATTTTTCAGTTTATTTATGTGGTGTATAACAGTGATTGATTATCTTATGTTGAACCACCCTTGCATATCTGCTATAAAACCCACTTGGTCATGGTGTATAATTTTTCTAATGTGCTTTTGGATTTGGTTTGCAAGTATTTTCTTGAGGATTTTTGCATATATATTCATTAAAGAAGTTGGTCTGTAATTTTCTTCTTTTCATAGTATCTTTGTCTGGCTTTGGTACTAGGGTGATGTTGGCTTCATAGAATGAGTTTGGTAACATTCCTTTCTGTTCAATTTTTTTGAAGCATTTGACCAAGATTTATATTAGATCTTCTTTAAATGATTAGTAGAATTCACTTGTGAAGCCATCTGGTCCTGGACTTTTTATTTTGAGGAGGTATTTGATGACTGTTTCCATTTCTTTACCTGTAATTGGTTTGTTGAGGTCTTTTACTAATCCTGTTGTCAGTGTGGGTTGTTTATGTGTTTCTAGGAATTTGTCCATTTCATTAACATTGTCTAGTTTGTTGGCATACAGTTGTTCATTGCATCCTGTTATGAACTTTTTTATTTCTGCTGGGTCAGTGATAATGTCCCTCTTTCCATTTCTGATGTTATTTAGTTGCATCCTCTCTTTTTTCTTTGTTAGTCTAGCTAAGGTTTTGTCAATCTTGTTGATCTTCACAAAGAACCAACTTTTGATTCTGTTGTTTCTCTCAATTATATTTTATTCCCCATTCCACTTATTTCTGTTCTCATCTTTATTAATTCTTTCCTTCTTCTTGCTCTGGGATTGGTTTGCTGTTCTTTTTCTAGTTTCTCCAGGTGTACAGTTAGGTCTTTGATTTTAGCTCTTTCTTCTTTTTTATGTAAGCATCGAGGGCTATAAATTTCTCTCTCAGCACTGCCTTTACTGTATCCCATAAGTTTTGTTCTCATTTTCATTCATCTTGAGATATTTACTGATTTCTCTTGCAATTTCATCTTTGACCCACTGATTATTTAAGAGTGTATTATTTAATCTCCATATATTTTTCAATTTATGCTTTTTCCCCATTATTTCCAACTTTATTCCATTATGATCAGAGATAGTGCTTTGTATAATTTCATTCTTTTTAATTTATTGAGATTTGACTTATGACCCAATGTATTTTCTATCCTGAAAAGAGACCCATAAGCACTTGAAAAGAATGTATATCCTTCTCTTTTAGGGTGTAATGTTATATAAATGTCTGTTATGTCTAGTTCATTTATCATATTACCAAGATCTCTGTTTCCTTATTTGTCCTTTATCCAGATATTCTGTCCAGTGCTGAGAGTGGTGTGTTGAAGTCTCCAACTATTATTTTACAGATGTCTTTTTCTCCCTTCAATTTTGCCAGTGTGTGCCTCATGTATTTTGGGTCACCTAAGTTCTGAGCATAAACATTTATTATTGTTATTTCTTCTTGGTGAATTGTCCCTTTTATTAATATATAGTGACCTTCTTGATCTTTTATAATACTTTTGCATTGAAATCTTCTTTGTCCGATATTAGTATTACTACTCCAGATCTTTTGTGATTACTATTTGCTTGAAATTTCTTTTTCTAACCTTTCACTTTTAGCCTGATTGTGTGCTTACATCTAAGGTGAGTCTCTTATAGACAAAAAATAGACAACTCAGATTTTTTTGTCCATTCTGTCAGTCACTGTCTTTTGATTAGGAAGTTCAATCCATTAACATTCAATATTATTACTGTTAAGGCATTTGTTATTTCATCAATTTTATCCCTTCATTTTCCATTGTTGTATCTTACTATTGTCTGTCTTTTAACCCTTTCAGTTGCTCTTACTTATAATTTTCATTTCTACACTCTTCTCCAAGCCTCTCTCCCTTTTCTTTTCCTTTCAGTCTATAACACACACTGTAGTATCTCTTGTAGATCTGGTCTCTTGGTGACAAACGCTTTCAGGTTTTGTTTGTCTGTGAAGACTTTAAATTCACTTTCATTTCTGAATGATAGTTTTGCTGGATAAAGACTTCTTGACTGACAGTTTTTCTTTTTCAGCACCTCAAATATGTCATACCTCTGCCTTCTTGTTTCCATGGTTTCTGCTGAGATATTGCACTTAGTCTTATTGGGCTTCCCTTGTAAGTGATACATTGCTTTTCTCTTGCTGCTCTCAGAATCCTCTATCTCTGGCATTTTACATTTTGAATAGTAGGTGTCTCAGAGTAGATCTATTTGGGTTTATTCTGTAGGGGGAACATTGTCCTTGAATATTGATATTCACATCTTTCATAAGGGTTGGCAAATTTTCAGTCTTTCTTTCCTCAAATTTTCTTTCTGACCCTCTTCCGTTCTCCTGGTATATCTATAACATGTATGTTTTTGCATTTCACATTATCATTTAATTCCAAGACCCTGTTCAATTTTCCCCATTCTTTTCCCTTTCTGTTTACCTGTCTTTTCAAGTTCAGATGTTCTGTCTTCCACTTCACTAATTCTATCCTTAGTCAATTCAAATCTGCTCTTTATGCCTCTAATATATATTTTTTTATAATAATTTTATTTTTTAAAAGATACTTAGATTACATAAATGTTAAACAAAAATTATAGGGATTCCCATATGCCCCACCTCCCACTCCTCCCGCAACCTCCCACATAAACATCCTTCATTAGTGTGGCACATCACCTGCAATAGATATACACATCTTGAGGCTTTGCCACTAAGCATGGACCATAGTTCACATTGTAGACCACTCTCTCACACACAGTTCTGCATGTTATATAATGATATAAAATGGCCTAAATCTGTCATTGCAATGTCACTCAGGATAATTCCCAAGTCCCAAAAAAGCCCCCGTATTACAACTGCTTTTCCCTCTCGCTGCCCCTAAAGCGTCCGGTGGCCACTGGCTCCACATTAATGTTGTAATTACTTCCATTGCGTGAATCACAATATGTCTCTAACAGAATACCAGTAAGTCCACTCTAGTCCATAGCTCTT
>JAQZBX010043600.1:0-21610 GCA_029593785.1 Cabassous unicinctus | reverse complement strand
CTGTTAAGTTTATATTTACATGTAGAATCATGGTTGTTAAAATATAACTGCCTATTGCATCACTATACTATCACATTTCTCCTGATTACTAAACTGTTGCTATTCCAAATTCAGACTGGAAAATAGCCCACACACATTCTCTTCTTATGGAAATGATGACTAATCTGAATTATCATGTAAAACACACACACACACACACACACACACATGCATTTATTATAAACATTTTAGTTAGCCAATTTTGTCCATTTTCTTCAATTGTTGGGAAGTCAATGTATTGGTTAAGGAAAGCACATTGTTATCATAAAAGGATCTGTTAAAGAAATAAAACTTTTCTGAGCTGAGAGCGAATGTGTGTGAATCTCTTCCCTGGGTCATGGAGCACAAGCTTGCTGAGCCCACACAAGGTGGGATCCAGCCTCTGAGATAAAGAGAAGGATGATATCAGAGCTAGGGGCCAAGGCTGAGCCAGGGCTTTGTGTCTCACTTCTCCACTGACATCTGCCACTGTGGAAATGATTGCTGTACCACAGAGCACAGAAATAATCAGCCTCATCCTTGGCCTGGGCCCCCGTGATGGTGAGGGTAGCTTTGTTCCCAATCAGGGAGCCAGAGAAACGAGCCGGGACCCCTGTGACCAGATTGTTGGTGTTAAATAGACCCTGGGGAGACTGGTAGGACTTCAGTTGTACCCAGTGGGCATAGTTACTGGTGGTAACAGCCCCAGCACTGCAGCTACAGGTAAGTGTGACTGTTCCTCCAGGAGATATGGACAATGAAGTTTCCTGAGTCACTAGAGCCTGGGAAACGGCTCCTGAAAACAGGTGAGAGAGCCCATGGTCAGGAGATGAGATGGGTAGGAAGAGTCCATGATTCCTGTCCCCACTCCAAGCCCAGAAAGTCCCCCTGACCTGTGCAGTGAGCCAGAAGGGTGAGCAGGAGAGGGGTCCAGGCCATGGTGGAGATGCTCCCAGGGCTGTGCTTCTCAAGATGACTCAACCCAGGATCAGCTTCCCCAGGTCTCATTATAAACCCTAAGTCCCTGTTCAAGGCAGGGCTTTCATGCAAAGGAGCTCCCTCCCGGGAGGACTCAGCAGCATGAGTAAGTCACAGCTATGGGTTGTTACCCATCAGTGACTACTGAGTGTCAATGCAGCCCAGGTGTAGGAGGACTATCTCCCAGCTCTGCTTCCTCTCCAGCTTGCAAGTCCACAGCACCCCCTGGTGTACATAATGGGAAAAGCCTAAGGGAAGGACACTCCTGCAGTGCTTTCCCCTTCCTCTCCACCTCACTCAGCGATCTTCAATTTTTAGGGTCCTCAGTCGGTCAATTCAGGCCTGGGATTCCTCACTCTGGAAACTGGTGGAGAAATGTTGGGAAGTGGAGCCCTGACTGCCTCCCTGCCTCCCTCTCTCCTTAACTTTTCTCCACACAGCAGCTATAGCTCAGTGGATAGGAGCTAGACCTGGGGCTTCTCTGGTATCTTAACTAAGGTCCCCAGAGGCACTGTGAATAACGTGCATGGCAAAGCTGAATAAACATGGTCAGATGCTGGGCCTCTATCAGGACCCAGTAGTAGGTCAGAATTAATATTTTTAAGGCTAATTGATTTTTTGTGTGTTTTTAAAATTTATTGACATATATCACTCATACATAAACATACATAAACAATAAGTGTATAGTAATAGTTGTGAACTTACAAAACAAACATACATAACATCATACAGGGCTCTCATACCGCAACCTAACACCAATACCTTGCATTGTTGTGAAACATTTTTAACTAATGATAAAAGAGCATCCTCAAAATATTACTACTAACCAAAGTATTTTCCCCCAACCCACCCTATTATTATTATTTTTATATCATTTATTTATGAACATACATAAAAACAATAAGTGTGTAGTAAAAGTTGTGAACTTTCAAAGAAAATATTCATGACATCATACAGGTGTCCCACACATCAACCCTCCACCAACACCTTGCATTGTTGTGGGACATTTGTTACAAATTATGAAAGAATATTGTCAACATCTTACTACGAATTATAGTCCTTATCTTACATTTGGTGTATCTTTCGCCCAACCCATGCTATTATTATTTTCTAAATATATTTTTATGACAGAAGTTGTGAACTTACAAAACAATCATGCACATGTGCAGAATTCCCAAACAACACCCCTCTATCAACACACCACACCGTGGTGCAACATTTGCCATGGATTAAGAGATAATATCATCCAGTTATTACCAGGTCCACAGCATACACTTGGCACACGTTTTCCATACTCCCCCTTTATCAACACAGTACATCTTTGGCATAGATGCAAGAATATTACATTATTACTGTTAACCGCACTCCATAGGTCACTCCAGTTGTATTTTTCTCATGCTTCTCCACATTCCCACCACCCTGCAATACTGATGTACATCTGCTCTAGCTCACAAAGGACACTCTTGCATCTGTACCATCAACCACTATTCTCATCCACTTCTGGGTTTACTGTGCTAAATATTCCCTAGATTATTCTCTCGCTTTCTGTCAATTGGCATTTATACGCCTAGACTACCATTTTCAGCCACATTCCCATTTATAAACCAGCTGTTACTCACTATAATGTGTTACCATCAACTCTGTACATTTCCACACTTTTACAGTAAAGCTAATTAAAACTTCTACATACATTAAACATCAGTAGTCCATCTCAGTCCTCCTCTTATGTTCTTTAAGAATCCACCACCTACCACCATATCTTGAAGATATTTTCCGATATTTTGTTCTAGAAGTTTTATGGTTCTTGCTTTTATATTTAGGTATTTTATTCATTTTGAGTTAATTTTTGTATAGGCTGTGAGATAGGGGTCCTCTTTCCTTCTTTTGCTATGGATATCCAATTTTCTCAGCACCTTTTGTGGAATGACTGTTCTGCCCAGGCTAGTCAAAAATCACTTGACCATAGATGTGAGGGTCTGTTTCTGAACCATGAGTTCGGTTCCATTGTTCTATGTGTCTGTCTTTATGCCAGTACCATGCTATTTTTAGCACTGTGCCTAGGTAATATGACTTAAAGCCTGGAAATGAGAGTCCTCCAAACTTGCTTTTCCTTTTTAAGATGTTTCTGGCTATTCAGGACCCCTTACCATTCCAAATAAATTTGATAATCATGATTTCCATTTATTTAAAAAATGCTGGTGGAATTTTTTATTGAATTGCATTGAATCTGTATATCAATTTGAGTAGAATTGACATCTTAATGATACTTAGTCTTTCAATCCATGAGCATGGAATATTCTTCCAATTATTTAGGGCTTTTTAAAAAATTTCTTTAAACAATGAGTTGTAGTTTTCTGAATAAAAGTGCTTTAAATCATTGGTTAAGTTTATTCCTGACTATTTGGATTTTATCTGTCATATTTTATTTCCACCACACTTTTGACAAACTTAGATACTTTTATTGATATAATCTTCATTTCTAGATTCTCTTCCAGGCCTCTCTCTCCTGTCTTCACTTTTCAGGCTGTAGCACACCCTTTAGTATTTCCTGCAAAGCAGCTCTCTTCGTTACAAACTCTCTCTGTTTCTGTTTATCTGTGAATATTCTAAACTCACCTTCATTTTTGAAAGACAATCTTGCTGGATATAAGATTCTTGGCTGGAAGTTTTTCTCTTGCAGTATCTTAAATATTTCATACCACTGTCTTCTTGCCTTCATGGTTTCTGGTGAGAAATTAGCACTTAATCTTACTGCGTATCTCTTACACATTATGCATTGCTTTTCTCTTGCTGCTCTCAGAATTCTCTCTTTGTCTTTGATATTTGACATTCTGATTAGTATGTGTCTCGCAGTTGGCCTATTAGGATTTTTTCAGATGGGAGTATGTTGTGCTTCTTGGACATGGATATCTATGCCCTTCAATAGGGTTTGGAAATTTTCTACCATTATTTCTTCAAATATTCCTTCTGCTTCTTTTCCCTTCTCTTCTCCTTCTGGGACATCCATGATACATGTGTTTGCACGTCTCTTGCTGTTGTTTAGTTCCCTGAGATGTTGTTCAACTTTTTCCAATCTTTTCTTTATCTGTTCTTTTGTATGTTCACTTTCAGAGGCCATTTCTTCAAGCTCACCAATTCTTTCTTCTGCCTCCTCAAATCTGCTATCATATGATTCCAGTGTATTTTTAATTTCATTCGTTGCACCTTTCATTCCCATAAGATATGCTATTTTTCTATGTATGCTTTCAAATTCTTCTTTGTGCTCATCCAATATCTTCCTAATATCCTTTATTTCTTTAGCCATCTCATTTAATTTATTAAGGAGATTTGTTTGAACATCTATGATTAGTTGTCTCAACTCCTTTATGTTATCTGGAGGTTTATCTTGTTCCTTTAACTGGGCCATATCTTCCTGTTTCTTGGTGTGGATTGTAATTTTTTATTGTTGTCTTGGCTTCTGGCTTACTAGAGTATTTATTCTGGGTGCAGTTTTTCTCGTTAGTTTAGGGCTTCCTGCCCTTCTCCCTTGCTGGTTGTGTTGTAGGAGCCATGGATGTAGTTGGTGCTATAAGCTGTGGAGGCTCAAGCTACCCTCATTGCCCCAAGGACCAATGAAGCTTCTCCCAGCTTTCTCTTATGCCAGGGATAGGGACAGAGCCACAGCTGTGTGGAATAATCCAAGTCATGCAGGCCTAGACTGTAGTTGCCCAGAGAGAATGATGAAGCTTCACACCCCTTTCTCCCCTGCCTGGGGCAGGGATGGAGCTGCAGGTGTGGGCAGCAATCTATGCAGTGCAGGTCCAAGATGACCACAGTTACTGCAGTAGACTTCCAATTATTCAGTCTGTGCCAGCTATCTGTACCTGCAGTTACCTGGATAGGCTGGTGCAGGGCCCACCAGCTTCCTCCCTGTGAGAGGTGGGGCTGAAGCCTAGGCTAGGGCTGCAGGCAATCTGGGTGAAAGAGACTGGTCTCTACCATCACTGTGATTTTCCATCAGCCCGCATTCCCCTCATGCTGGGGGTGGAGTCACAATGGTGGCTACCGGCTCCTTCTGACTTGGACAGGCTCAAACTTCAGCTGTTCTTAGGGTTACACTTTAGCCAGCCGAATTGACTAATCAGTAGCTGAAATCGGTGGGCAACCGTCTCTTCCTTCCCTGTTTTTGGGAAATGGAGCTTCCAATTCCTGCCACAGAATAGCTCCTGGGGTGGCTTGTGCTGCCAAAATAGGATGATCACCGGCCTCCGCGGTGTGGCCTGTAATTTCCTGGAGAGGCTGGCACAGCTCCCCCAGCTTCCTCCCTGCCCAAGGTGGGCCTGGGGCTTAGGCTAGAGCTGCAATCTGATCTGGATGGAAAAAATCCATTCCCTACCAGCACTGTGATTTTCAGTCAGCCCCGCCTCCCCTCATGTCAGGCGCGGAGTTAAGATGGCACCTAATGGCTGTTTCTGACTTGGACAGGTTCAAACTTTAGCTGTTCTTAGGATTATACTTTAGCCCACCAAATTTACTAATCAGTAGCTGAAGTTGGTGCCCAACTGTCTTCTTCCCCTGTTTTGGGAAGTGGAGCTTTCAATTCCAGCCACGGAACAGCTCCCGAGGAGGCTTTTGCCTCCAGTGGAGGATGGGCACTGGCCTCCGGGGCCTGGAGGGTTCTACTTAGGAATCTCCTCTGCAGATGGGCAGTCTCCTCCTTTCATTCTTTCAAGGATGTTGTAAGAATCACTTCTGGTCTCCTGGAGCCCCCAAACAGGTGCTTTAGATAGCTCTGGGTGATCACTAACTGCCCTGTAGCAGGAGCTGATTCTTGGAGCTCTTTACTCTGCCGCCATCTTGCTGGTTGTCCCAGATTTAATTTTTTTCTTAATATGTGATTCATTTCATTAACAATAAAATTCACCCCTCTAAAGAATACCATTCAGTGGCTTCTGTTATATTCAGGAAATTGTGCAAGGCACATTCTATCTAAATTCTGAGCTTTGTCCTCACCCACAAAACTATCCCATGTCCATGAGCTGTCATTGTCTATTTCCTGTTGTCCTCTGACACT
Organism: Cabassous unicinctus; assembly: GCA_029593785.1. Classification (NCBI taxonomy): domain Eukaryota; kingdom Metazoa; phylum Chordata; class Mammalia; order Cingulata; family Chlamyphoridae; genus Cabassous; species Cabassous unicinctus. The sequence continues at coordinate 15,561 of JAQZBX010043600.1, read as the reverse complement.
GAGACCCTAATTTAATTTCTTTCTGCATAGATTTGCCTTTACTAAATGGAATCATTTAATGTGTGACATTTTATTCATAACTTTTTCATTTACATTATCATTTTCAATGTTCATCCACATTGTAGCACATATCCAATCATTTATATGGCCAAATAATATACTGTTGTGTGGATATCCCAATTTTTCTTTATTCATTCATGAGTCCATGTAGACATAAGTTATTCTCATATTTAGGTTGTTATAAATAATGCTGCTAATAACATTCTTGTGCAAGATTTTTTAATACACATGTTTTAAATTCTCTTATGTGGATACTTTGCAATTCGCTGGAATAGCTGGGTCTTATTGTTTCTCCATGCAAGATTGTTGCATAAAGAGCCAAAGCATTTTCAGAAGCCACTCCAGCAGTTTATATGCCCACCAGCAATGGATGAAGGCTTCAGTCTCTCCACATCCTCAACACTTGTTATCATTCCTCTTTTTGTTCACAGCCATCTTAGTGGGTGTGAAGTGGTACCTCCTTGTGGTCCTGATTTGCACTTCCCTGATGATGAGTGATGTTGAGCATCTGTTTATGTGCTTATTGAGAGGATATGGGTCGCTGTGTCCTCATTATGGTTCCCTCAGTGGCCAAGAAGGAGGGTTTGCATGGAGAGACCCTGCACCTCTAATTGGCCTCTGCATTCACAGAGCAGAGGATCTCTAAATGCAAACCCAGTTTGGAGGTGGGTCTCTCTGAAGTCCCCCAAGGGCTCTGGAGCTACAAAAGGCCAACATGTAACCATGGCCACTTGCCTCAGCCAGGATGAGGCTACCTTAAGCTGGGAAGATGCTTTGGGTTCAAAATATTTCTGTTATAATTCCCCTAACTTAGGGACCTATATGTAGGAATGCAGAAACTATGTATAGCAATAGATCTGTGCATTGGCTTCTCTGAAGTATTGGGGTGGCAGATGTTAGACCCAGAGTCATGGGGTCTTCAAATTTCAGGACTCAGAGGGCACGTGGTACATACAGTGTTGCCCCCACAACACATCTATTGCCTCACAGTGCCCCACAGGTCCTGAGATGTCTCCATAGGTGTGAGCAGGAGAGTTCCTTTACCTTTATATTAGAAATGGGCTAATGGATGAGACCTCAAGGACCTGGGCCACACATTTCTGTGACTGAGACACTTTCATCTGAGTTCTTGAGGAACAGAAGATGTAGCTAATCTTTTTCTGTTGATTATTCCAAGACTGAACTTCACTAGGGCCTGAGTTAATTTTGAAGGAGGAAAAATTATCAATTTATTCCACCAAATATTCCCAGAGGCTAAACGAATTTATGACTTTTAGGAAAGAGCAATACCCTTTTTTTCTGATATTGAAGAATTTGACTCTGGTGAACAGAAAAGCAGAGTGTGGGGTTGATAAAAGAAGCATGTTTAAAAATGGTTCTATGTGGATCTAATGTTTGGTTAGCTATCTTTCCTAGATATGGAGTCCTTAATGAGTAGAACTAAAGCAGGGACAGTTTCCCTTTTCTCTGACATCTGTTTGTGGGAAAGGAGTGAAGAACTGAGACCCAATGGGGACAACCCCGAAGGGGCTGAGGTTTGGCACCAACAGAGGAGACATTAGTAGGGTAGATTGCAGGGGAGTTGGCCAATGAGGTCCTAAGGAATTTAGGAATAATTGTATGTTTGGGCTGCATCACAGTGAGGGGACCATGTGTCAATGACCAGGTGAGCATCAATATAGCAGCCATGGACCTGTCAGTAGTCACCCAGGCTCCCGCTTCAGGGAATAAGGGGATGGATGATGTTGCATGGACATGGCTTGAACAGGCAGCATTGTCAGCTGCAGACAACAGTCTTGACTGTTGTTAATTTATTCCAGGACCCATGGGGATGTGCAGCTAAGCCCTATTCCCTCATCTGGCACTGTTTCCCTGAGGTGCCCTCGTCTGTCTCATTTTACATGTCTAACCTGTATGTTTCTCTTTCCTCCATTCCATGATAGATCTTGATGCAGACAAGTTTCCCTCACAGATACCCCCACTGCAGTCTCTCGAGGAAAACCCCTGTGGGCCCAGGGGTTTTGTCTCACTTCCTCTTCTTTTGAGTCACTGTGAGGAACTAGAGCTGCTCCCCCTCCCATCCTATGTACAACAGGAATATTCAGCCACGTCCTCAGGCTGGCAACCAGACCTGAGTAAAAGCCCTGCATTGGCCAAGGCATCCTTGGATGCAGAGAAGTGGCGGGGGACCCTATAGCCCTGGTGCTTAATTCAGTCTGAGGAGTAGTACAGGAGATAGCGGGGAGGGCTCCCTGGTTTCTACTGGCACCAGTTAATGTTGCAGTCACCAACACTGGAGCCACCGCTGAGGGTGCAGGCAAGTCTGGCCATTGCTCCCAGAGATGTAGAGAGGGAGGATGACTGAGTCAGCACAGGATGGGAGAGGAAACCTGTAGACACAGACCCACATGGTGATGGGTCAAGGAACACAATAAGCCTGTTGGAAGGCCTTTTAATGCCCCCATAGAGAACTCATGGAGGAGGGCTACCAATATGCATATATGTTCCCTTCTTTTTCTTCCCTATCTCCTTCCTGAGCTAAGGCATCTAGACAGAGGCCTCTAAGGATCAGTGTTTCTCTGAGGTTGCTCCTTGGGGGAAGCCTGCATGGAAGTAGCCTCTGGTGGGAGCAGGGACAAGGCTAAGGGCAGGAGACTTTTCCAGAGACCACAGATGTTGAGTCCCTATCAGGATCCTCAGGTCCAACTCCAGACTTGAAGTCAGTGGGACACTCAACCATCTGTGAGCTCCCTCCAAATGGAGCCTCTAGCATGATCCCACAGAGCCCCCTGCTGGGCACAGCAAAAGCAGTCTCCACAGATCCTGGGTATTTTTGCCATTTCACCTTTTTAAAGTCATTTGACACATATTGACTGAGACATCTGTGTACCAAATTCTGTATATGTACCCAATATTACTAATATTGATTTGCTTTTGGTGTTTACACAAACTTATTTGGGAAAAACAAAAGGAAATAAGTAATACAGGAAACATGGAAGGTGTTGGGAGAGAAGAGTGTGGTCTTGAGAAATTGTCAATATCTGGGGCATTGAGACAAGGTTCCTCAGAGAGGACATCCTTCAGTTGGCCCCAAGGTGGCTGAGTGGATGTGGAGTGCTCCAGGGAGAGGAGGGAGTGGCCATTCTGGAAGGGAAAGATTGAGAAGTTTCAAATTCATGAAAAGCCAAGGCATGTTCCAAAGATGGGCAAACCTTTGAGGTGATGTTGTGTTTGAGAGATGAGATGGGAGAAAGGGATCTGGGGATGCATGGCAGATGGAGAGGGTGCCATGAAGGAAAGAGGAGGGAAAGCAAGTTGGAGAAATGAATTTTCATTTGCTGAGCAATCCATCCTTAGATAGGCCTTTTTCTGGGTTGTTTTAATTAAATTTGTGTTTCTGTAACAGCCTAACATTGTTTAATTAGCTTATCTTTAAAATGTATTTCAAAATCCTATGGATGTATGACCCCTGTTTTTCATTATTTTTCAAATTTTCCAGGATATTCCTGGATTAAAATATTTCCCTACAGATATATTTTAATATATTTTTATTACAGAGGTTGTGAACTTACAAAACAACTATGCACATGTGTAGAATTTGCATACAACACCCTTCGACCAATCCACTACATTATTGTGGAACATTTGTTACACATTATGAGTTAACGTCTTCAGACTATTACCACTTACTATGTCTATAGCAAACATTTGGTATATTTTTTCTATACCCACCTATTATTATCACAGTACATCTTTGGCAATGATGCAAGAATATTACAGTATTGTTGTTAACTATAGTCCATAGGTTACATTAATTGTATTTTTCCTATGCTTCCCCACATTCTTACCCTGTTGCAATAGTGATGTACATTTATTCTAGTACATAGAAGGACATTCTTCTATTTGTACTGTTAACCACAATTCTCATCCACCTCTCAGTTCGCTACGGTATTCTCCCTAGATTCTTCTCTAGCTTTTTCCAATTGACATTTACATCCCTAGACTACCCTTTTCAGCCACAATCCCATTTATAAACTGGCTGCTACTCACTCTAATGTGTTACCATCTACTCTATCCATTTCCACACTTTTACATTCAAGTTAATTAAAGCTTCCACATCCACTAAGTATCAGTACACCTTCTTAGCCCTCATCTCATATCCTAATAACCCATACTCTAGGTTGTAACTCCATGCATTTTTTTCTTCATATATAGTTCATTTTAGTTAGACCATGCAATATTTGTCCCTTTGCTTATTTCACTTAACATAATGTCTTCAGATTCATCCATATTATCATATATGTCCCAATTTCATTTCTTCTTACAGAATAGTATTTCGTTGTATGGATGTGCCAGAATTGTTTATCCATTCATGGGTTGATGGACACAGGTTTTTCCATCTTTTGGAAAATGTGAATAACACACCACTATGAACATCGGTATGCAAATATATGTTCACATCACAGTTTTTAGTTCTTCTGGGTATATTCCTAATAGAAGAATTGCTTTATCATATGGCAATTCCATGTTTAGCTTCCTGAGGAACCACCAAACTGTCTTCCACAGAGGCTGCACCATTTTTTATTCCCACCAAAGTGAAAGAGTGTTCCTATATCTCCACATCTGTTCCAGCACTTATTGTTTTCTGTTTTCTTAATAATGGCCATTCTATACAGTGTGAGATGATATCTCAATGTCGTTTTGAATTGCATTGCCCTAATACCTAGTGATATTGCACATTTTTTCCTGTGCATTTTGGCCATTTGTATTTCCTCTTTGGAGAATTGTCTTTTTAAGCTTTTGTCCCATTTTTAAATTGGATTGCTTATTCTTTTATTGTTGAGTTGTATGATCTCTTTGTATAGAATGAAAATAAAACCCTTATTGGATATGTGGTTTCCAAATATTTTCTCCCATTGAAGGGCTGACTTCTCACCTTCTGGACTAAGTCCTTTGAATCACAAAAGTGTTGAAGGTTGTGGAGGTCCCATTTATCCATGTTTTCTTTCATTGCTCATGATTTTGGTCTAAGGTTTAGGAGTACACCAAGTACTACCAGGTCTTGATGTTATTTCATTGCATTTTCTTCTAGGATCTTTATGGTTGTAGATTTTATATTTAGGTCTTTGATCCATTTTGAGTTAGTTTTGTATAAGGTATGAGATAGGGTTCTTCTTTATTTTGGCTATAGATATCATGTTCTCCCAGCACCATTTTTGAATAGACTGTTCTGCCAAGCTGGGTGGGTTTGAAAGGCTTGTCAAAAATTCCTGAACTATAGATGTGAGGATCTGTTTCTGAATCACCGAATAGGTTCCAATGGTCTATGTGTCTATCTATATGCCAGTACCATGCTGTTTTTTTACCACAGTAGCTAGGTGATAAGTTATAATGTCCAGAAGTGAGAGTTCTCCAATTTTCCTATTCCTTTTTTAACATGTTTCTGGCTATTCAGTACCACTTACCCTTCCAACTATTTGATAGTTGTGTTTCCACTTCTTTAAAAAATAGTTGTGAAATTTTTATTTGGATTGCATTGAATCTTTACATCAATTTGTGTATAATTGACATGTTAATGATATTTAGTATTCCAATCCATGAGCACAGAATGCTCCTCCATTTAGTTAGTCTTTCTTGATTTCTTTTAGCAATGCATTGTTGTTTTCTGAATTCAAGCACTTTGCATTCTTGGTTAAGTTTATTTCTAAACATTTGATTCTTTAATCACTATTGTAAATGGAATTTTTTCCTTACATCCACCTCATATTGCTAGTGTGAGAAACACCACTGATTTTCACTTATTAATCTTGTATCCTTTCACTCCGCTGAAATCTTTTATTAACTCTAGCAACTATATTGTAGTTTTTTGGAACTTTCTAGGTATATGATCACATCATCTGCAAAAAGCGAAAGTTTTCCTTCTTCCTCTCTGAATGGATTGGTGTTGTTTCTTTTTCTTGCCTGATTGCTCTAGCTAGAACCTCTAGCACTATATCGAACAACAGTGGTGACAGTGGGCATCCTTGTCTTGTTCTCAAATTCAATGGGAAAGCTTTCAGTCTTTCACCATTGAGTACAATGTTAGTTGTGGGTTTTTCATAAATGGCCTTTATCATGTTAAGAAAGTTTTTTATAATTCCTATCTTTTGTCATATTTTTATCAAGAAAGGATGCTGTATTTTGTCAAATGCCTTTTCTACATTAACTAATAGGATCATATGATGTTTCTCTTTTGATTTATTAATGTGGTGTGTTATGCAGATTGATTTTCTTGTGTTGAACCACCCTTGCATGCCTGGTAGAAAACCCATTTGATCATGATGAATAATTCTTTTAATGTGTTGGATTCGATTAGCAAGTATTTTCTTGAGGATTTTTGCAGCCATATTCATTAAGGAAAAGGAATTGCAATTTTCTTTTTTGTAATATCTTTATCTGGCTTTCATATTAAGGTGATATTGGCTTCATAGAATAAATGTGGTAGCATTCCTTCTTGTTCAATTATTTGGAAGAGTTTGAGTAAGATTGGTATTAAATCTTCCTGAATCCCTGATAGAACTCAGCTGTTAAACCATCTGGTCCTGGGCTTTTCATTTTGGGGAGTTTTTTGATGACTGTGTCAATCTCTTTACTTGTGATTAGTTTGTTGATGACATTTATTCCTACTAGGTTTAGTGTAGGTACTTCGTACATCCCTAGGAATTTTTTTACATTTCATCTACGTTGTCTAGTTTGTTGGAATATAGTTGTTCATAGTATTCACTTATGATATCCTTTATTTCTATGGGATCAGAAGTAACTTCAGCATTTTCATTTTTTAAATTATATTTTTGCATGTTCTCTCTTTTTTTTCTGTGTCAGTCTAGCTTAGGGTTTGTCAATTTTGTTAATGATTTTTAAAATTTCTACTTTTTTTGTTCTCAATTTCATTTATCTCTGCTCTGGTTTTTGTTAATTAATTCCTACTTCTTGCTTTGGAAATAGTTTGCTGTGTTTTCCTAATTCTTCCAGCTGTGTGGTTACATAATTAATTTTAGCTATTTATTCTTTTTTAATATAAGCATTAAGGGCTATAAATTTCCCTCTCAGCACTGCCTTCACTGCATCTCATAGGTTCTGATATGTTGTGTTCTCATTTGCACTCATCTTGAGATATTTATTGATTTTTCTCACAATTTCTTCTTTAACCCACTGACTGTGTTGTTTAATCTCCATATATTTGTGAATTTTCCATTTTTTCACTTCGTGTTGATTTCCATTTTATTCCATTATGAATAATGGAATATTCAATCCCTTTGAATATATTGAGCTCTGTTTTGTGACCCAATATATGGTCTATCCTGAAAAAGAGCCATGAGCATTTGAGTAGAATGTATACCCTGCTGTTTTGGGGTGCCATGTTCTGTTATCTATTAGGTTTAGTCCTTTTATCATATTATTCATGCTCTCTGTTTCTTTATTGATCTTCTGCCCGCATGTTCTACCAGTGCTGAGAATGGTGTATTGAAATTTCCAACTATTATTGTTCAGACATCTATTTCTCCCTTCAGTTTTGCCAGTGTTTGCCTCATATATCTTGGGGCATCCTACTTAGGTTCATATATATTTATGATTGTTATTTCTTCCTGCTTAATTGTCTCCTTTTTAAATGTATAATGTCCTTCCATGTTTCTAATCCAGTTTTACTTTTTTTTGTCTTTTCATATTTTTTATTTTTTAAAAGATACTTAGATTACATAAATGTTACAGAGAATATATAGGGGATTCCCATATGGCCTGCTCCCCACACCTCCCACATTTTCCCACATTAGCAACATCTCTCAGTAGTGTGGTACATTCACTGCAATTGATAAACACATTTTGGAGCATTGTCACTAAGCATGGACTATAGTTTACATCATGGTTTATGCTCTCTCCCACTCAGATTGAGTAAAGTCTATTCAATCTGACGTACGTATAGGATTCCAGCTTATTTTTTTATGACATGTATGGAATATCTTTTTCCAGCCTTTCATTTCAATCTATTGGTATTCTTGGGTCTAAGGTCATTCTCTTGTGGACAGCATATAGATGGCCCATATTTTCTTATCTATTCTGCCAGTCTGTGTTGTTTGATTGGGGAGATTAATCCACTAATCTTCAATGCTGTTACTGTAAAGCCAGTTCTTATTTCACCCATCTTTTTTTAGTTAGTCCAGTAAAAAGAATTTATTGCGAAATGGGGGAAAGAACAGAGTTCGCCGAAAAATGGCAGAGAAAGATGGAAATACACACCAAGATTTGGTGCGGGCTCCTCTAGGCAGAGAGAAGCTTATTTCATCCATTTTGACCTTTGGGTTTTATCTGTCATATTTTATTTTCACCACTCTTTTGACACTTTTTGTTACTGTTACTAATACAATCTTCATCTACATTCTCATTCTAGCCTCTCTCTCCTGTCTTTTCTTTTCAGGCTATAACACTCCCTTTAATATTTCCTACAAAGCCAGGCTCTTTGTTAGAAACTCTCTCAGTTTCTGTTTATTTGTGAATATTCTGAACTCATTCTCATTTTTGAAAGACAATCTTACTGCATAAAAGACTCTTGGCTGGCAGTTTTTCTCTAGCAGTATCTTAAGTATATCATACCAGTGCCTTCTTACCTTCATGGTTTCTGATGAGAAATCTGCACTTTACCATATTGGGTATCCCTTATATGTCATACATTGCTTTTTTTCATGATGCTCTCTATATTCTCTGTCTTTGGCATTTGACATTCTTAGTATGTGTCTTGGAGTTGGTCTTTTCAGATTTATTTGGGTCAAAGTACATTGTGCTTTTTGGACATGGATATCTATGTCCTTCAATAGTTTTGGGAAATTTTCTAGGAATATTTCTTAAAATATTCCTTCTGTCCCTTTTCCCTTCTCTTCTCCCTCTGGGACACCCATGACATGTATGTTTGCACATCTCTTGCTGACATTAATTCCCTGAGACCCTGTTCAATTTTTCCATTATTTTCTTCATCTCTTCTTTGGAATGTTCACTTTCAGAGGGCATGTCTTCAAGCTCACTGATCCTTTCTTCTGCCTCCTCAAATTGGCTGTTTTATTCCTCCAGTGTATTTTCAGTTTCATTTATTGTGACTTTCATTCCCATAAGATCTGCTAATTTTCTATGCATGCTTTCAAATTTTTCTTTGTGCTCACTCAGTGTCTTCTTAATATCCTTAATCTCTTTAGTCAACTCATTGAACTTATTAAGGGCAGTTGTTTGAACATCTATGATTAGTTCTCTCAACTCCTTTATGTTATCTGGAGGCTTATCTTGTTCCTTTAACTGGGCCATATCTTTCTGTTTCTTGGTATGGATGGTAATTTTTTGTTGTTGTCTTGGCATCTAGCTTACTAGATGTATTTATTTTGGGTGCAGTTTCTCTCTTTAATTTGGGGCTTTATTGCCTTTTCTCCATTGCTGGTTGTGTAGTAGGATCCAAGAATATAGATGGTGTTGTAAGCTCTGGAGGCTGAAGCTGCCTGTGTTGCCCCAGAAACTGATGAAGCTACTCCTAACTTTCTCCTCTGAGGCAAAGGGACAGAGCAACAGATGTGTGTAATAATCCAAGTTGTGCAGGACAAGTCCATCTGTAGTTGCCTGGAGGGACTGATGGAGCTTCATGCCCCTTCCTCCCATACCTGGGGCAAGGATGAAGTTGCAGATGTATGCAGGAGTCTATGATGTGCAGGTCCAAATTGACCACAGTTGCTCAGTTAGACTGACATAGCACTGCCCCCCTCCCTGGTGGGGATGGGGATGGACCCTCTGGAGTGGCCAAAAATCTATTCCATGTGGGCTACATATGCCTGCAGTTGCCCTGAGAAGGTGAGAGAATACTGTTCCTTCTGCCCATTAGGGGGTGGGAATGGAACTACCATCGCCTAACAGTTCAGTTCCTGTAGGCCAAGAGTACCTGCCATTGCCTGGAGAAGCTGAGGAAACACCAGCCCCTCTTATTCTATTAGCGTGTGGGAGTGGATCCACAGGTACCCAACATTTCTTTCCCGGTAGGCCGAAAGTACCCACTGTTGCCCAGAGAGTCTGTGGAGACACCAGAACCCACCTATCTTATTAGCGGAGGTAGCAGTGGATCCACATGTGTTCAACAGCCTATCTGTGTAGGCCTTAAGTGCCTGCTGTTGCTCAGAGAGTCTATGGAAAAACTAGACCCCTCCTTTCCTATCAGGGGTGGTGGTGGATCCACAGGTACTCACCAGTTGAGGCTGAGCAGGCCGAATGTGCTGGACATTGCCTAGAAAGGCTGAGGAAACCCAGCTCCCTTCCTATCTTACTTAGGGGTGGGATGGAGCTTCAGGTGTCTGACTATTCAGTCTGTGTGGGCAAAAAGCACCTGCAGTTACCCAGAGCAGCTGGGGAAACACAGTCCCTCTCATCCTATTTGATGTGGGGGTTGAGCCACAGGTGCCCAAATATTAAGTTTATGCCAGTCAAAACTACATGCAGTTGCCCTGAGATGCTGAGGAAACACCAAGCCCCTCCTATCCTATGGGGGTGGAGGGCTGCAGATGGAATCCAAGGCACTCAACAAATCTGTTTACATAAGGCAAAAGCACCTGCTATTGCCAGGAGGGACCAAGGAAACACAGCTCCTCTCCTATCTTTTTGGAGTGCAGCTATGGAGCCCCAGGTGTCTGACTATTCAGTCTGTGCCAGCTGAAATTTCCTGCAGTTAACCAGTGAGGGGGTCCAGGTCACCTGAGCTTCTTCCCTGCCGGAGGTGAGGCTGGAGACTAGACTAGGGCTGCAGTCCCCTTTGGGTGGAAAGAAGCCTGTCCCTAACTTCCACTGTGATTTTCAGTCAGGCCTGCTTCCCCTCATGTGGGGGGTAGGGTTAAAATGGTGGCTACTGGCCTCTTTCTGACTTGGACAGATTCAAACTTTAACTGTTCTTAGGATTATACTTTAGCCAGCTGAATTTACAAATCAGTAGCTGAAGTCAGTACCCAACCACCTCTTCATCCCTCATTTTTAGGAAATAGAACTTCCAACTACAGCCATGGAATAGCTCCTGAAGCAGCTTGCACTGTAGGCAACATCCTTAATGAAACAGTGTGCTGTACTCATGAATCCTCTCTTCAGAAGGACAGTCTCCTCCTTCCATACTTTCAAGGATGTAGTAGGATACTCTTCTGGTCTCCTGGGGCCCCCAAACAGGTGTTTTGAATAGCTCTGGGTGATTACTAACTGCCTTGTAGGATGGGCTGACCCTTGGACCTCCTTATACTGGCACCGTCTTGCCCCTCCTCCTTAAAGTTTTAAGTTAAGCATGTACTTTTGCAGGCTGAATGGTCCCAAAAGCCAGATGTCATTTGAAGGAATGGCCATTGTACCCTGAATTGAAGTTTTGTGAAAATCAAGGTCCCAGCCCCAGCAGCATATTGGGGAGAGTGGCCTCAGGTCTCCTGGGTGGTTACATCAAAAAATACCATCGGCAGACACCGGGCCTCCACCAGGAGTTCTGGGAAGATTGCAAGGTCTAGAGAATCCAGCTAGTCCTAGGGGCCAGGGACACATTATTATGCTTTTCCTTATGTTCCTGTTCCCATGAAAGCCCAGATGCTCAGGCCAAAGCAGAATTCTGCAAGTAAGCCCACCCTCCATCACATCCAGTCCTGACTGCACTAGTCTAGAGGGGCACTCTCCATGAGACATGGGACAAGAGTCACACATGTTAAAAAAAATAAGTAGTAAAAGAAAACAAAATGAAAGAAAAATAATTTCTATTTGTAATCATATATTTTATTCCACTAAATATATCCACATATAATCACAACCTTTGATCAATACACCAAATTATTAATGAAATATATTATGGTCTTCATTTTTAATAAGTTTTCTAAATCTGGTATGCTATTTAACCTGCCAGCATATCTCAATTTGGACAGACCACAGCTCAGGTGACCACAGTCACGTGTGGCCAGGGACTCCCATATTGGAAAAGCAGATCCACTGCAGATAAGGCAGTGAGCTTCGTCCCCATTGATGCCTGTGACAGACACCAGCCCATTAGGGGGTCTATATAATGCTTTTTTCTAAGTATTTTACATAAGCAAGATCATACAATATTTGTCTTCATTTGGTTGTGTATATATAAAATAGAAAATGTCCAACTTTAACCACTCTGGTAGCACTCCATACTTTTGATAGGCTATGTTTTGCTAATCCATTTACCAGTTGATGATCATTTGGGGTTGTTTACCTCTTTTGGCTGTTACATTTAATGCTGCAAAGAGTATTTGCATGTAAGTATTTGTTGGTCATATATTTCCTTTTCTCTTGGGTTGATACTTAATGATGGGGTTGCTGGGTCAATGGTAACTGTGCTTAACATTGTCTGGAACGAACAGACTTTTTTCTAAAATGGCTGCTCCATTTTCTTTTCCCACCAGCCATGTAAGAGAGTTCTGATCTCTCTACCTCCTCACAGAAATTGTTCTGGCCTGTCTTTTTAGAGATAATTATCCTCATGCCTATTAAGTGTTATCTCATTGCTCTTTGATGTGCTTTGATTTTGTGGGGGGGCACTTGATGGATGTTCTCTCTAAGAAACCTTGTCTAAATGCCCCAAATAATGACAGTTTCTTAAGATCATAGTTTCTTTCCCAGCACTTTCCATGTTTCCTCTATTATTTATTTCCTTTTCAGTTTTTCCTGCATAAATTTGTGATAAATACTGAAAAATAAATTAATTTTAGTAATATTGGGTCCATGTTCAGAACTTCCTACACAGAAGTCTCAGTCAATATTACAGTTATAAGATGAAATGGCAAAAAACCAAGGATCTGTGAAGACTGACATTTTCCCTGTGACCAGGAGGGGGCCCCGTGGGGACATGCTAGAAGCTCCATGTTGAGGAAGATCACAGATGAGTGGATGTCCCACTGGCTTCAAGTCTGGGGTTAGACCTGAGCTCCCTGATGGGGAATCAACTCCTGTGGTCACTTCAAGAATCTCCTGCTTTCAGCTTTGTACATGTTCCCATCAGCTGCTACTTCCATGCAGGCTTACCCCAAGGAGCAATCTCAGAGCATCTCTGTCATTTAAAGGCATCTGTTGATTTACCCCAACTCAGGAAGGAGATGGGGACACAAGTGGTATGGGACACATTGCATGAGGAGCCCCTCCTCCATGAGTCCCTTATGGGGTGAGAAAAAGGTCTGGGACTGCCCAGCTCTAGATCTGGGGCTTTGATTTGGTGTGTTGAGACAGTCCATTCCAGAAGGATGCTGACATCATGAGTTCTATGAAATGGGGAAATTCAAGAGAGTCCACTCAGTGTCCTTACTGGTTGGCTTTGTGTGCTGAAGGAGCCCAGTCCTAGGTGAGGCAGAGTCAGGGCAACAGTGATCCTGGCTCCTGTGGCCACAGACAGAGGGAGACTGAGGATACACCACCTGTGATCAGTACTCACAAGTGGAGAATCTCAGTAATGCCTGGAATTGACTGGTGGGAGCAGTTATTTGGGATGAGAGCAGAAGGAACTCAACCTGGAGTGTATGGTCAGAAGGAGTGGTCCTTGCATTGGGCCTGTGTCAGTTTCTCCCATGAGGGAGGGTCATATATGATAGCACTGCCCAGGTGAGGGAGAGAGTGTGGCCTTAGATGTCTGCTCTTGAGACCATATAGAATCTGACACCACTGTTCCCTGATATGAACAATTATTTTTGAATAAAGTCCTCATGTGATGCTCAAATGTACAGAGGTTGAATATCAAAACTGATAGCTCAGATTCTGATGTTCCAGGGTCTATAGAATTGCAAAAGCACTGTTGAAGGAGTCAAAGGTTATCAAAAATGGAATGAACATGATGGACTGTGGAAGCCCTCACCCAGGAGACTGGGTGACGTTGTGGCCTAGGGTTCCATGTGAGGAATATACTCTTTGGAACAAGGAACCAATCACATTTATAAAGTATCTGTTGCCTACCATTCTCTTCCTTTGAAAGGATGGGCTCTGTGCCTCTCTCATCATGCCCTGGGCATAGGCAGAATCTCCTAGTGCTTTAGAAGTACCTGCATAGACTCACATGTGCAATTATATCTCTGGAAGTTCCCGCAGAAGCCTGATGTTGGGGATTGGATTAAGATGCTGGGAAAAAGCTACATTTTCTTGAGTGTAAGTGGACTTCTGCTTACCAAAAAAATTATACTTTCTTTTTATATTTTGATATTGAGGCCTGTGTTTTCTGATATTTTTCTCTAGTTTTGTTTAAATTCTTCTAAGTAGTCAGTGACAGAATGATGCTATTTTTCCATGTTTCTTCTAAATTTCACTTCTATAGTGAGCTGCCAAGTATATATTTACATGAAGAATCATAGTTGTTAAATTTTAACTATTTTATCACTATAATATCATATTTCTCCTGATTATTACTCTGTAGCTACTCCAAATTCAAACTTGAAAATGAGAAACACACATTCTCTTCTTAAGGAAATGATAGCTATTCTAAATTCTCATCTAAAACACACACTTGCACACACATATAGGTATGTATCATGTAATTTTTAATTTGTCACTTTTGTACACTTTTTAAAATTGGTGTAAAGTTAATGTAATGGTTAAGAAAAGCACATTGTTATAATAAAATGAAGTTATATTAAACTTTTCTGAGCTGAGAATGAATATGTCTGACCCTCTCCCCTCTGTCAGGGGGCACAAGCTCTCTGAGCCCACACTAGGTTGGATCCAGCCTCCGAGATAAAGAGAAGGAAGATATCAGACCTAGGGGCTGAGGCCGAGCCAGGGGGTTTATGTCTCACTTCCCCACTGACATCTGTCACTGTGGAAATGGTTGCTGAACCACAGAGTACAGTAATACTCAGCCTCATCCTCGGGCTGGGCCCCCGTGATGGTGAGGGCAGCTTTGTCCCCAAGCAGGGAGCCAGAGAATTGGGCAGGGATCCCTGGGTTCCTATAGTTGGTGCTATATGTCAAACCCCGGGGAGTCTGGTAGGGCTTCTGCTACACCCAGCTGGCATAGTTACTGGTGGTGACGGCCCCAGCACTGGAGCCACAGGTGAGTGTGACTGTCCCTCCAGGAGACGTGGACAGTGAAGGTTCCTGAGTCACCACAGCCTGGGAAACTGCTCCTGAAAACAGGTGAGAGACCCCATGGTCAGGAGTGGAGATGAGGACAGGAAGGTTTCATGTTTCCTGTCCCCACCCTAAGCCCAGAAAGTGCCCCCTGACCTGTGCAGTGAGCCAGAAGGGTGAGCAGGAGAGGGACCCAGCCATGGTGGAGACACACCCTGTGCTGTGCTTCTCAAGAGGACTCACCCCAGGGTCAGCTTCCTCAGCTCCCATTATAACCCCTAAGTCCCTGTGCAGGGCAGGGCAGTCATGCAAATGAGCTCCCTCCTGGGAGGTCTCAGCAGTTTGACAGTTTACAGTTTATACTGTGGTTTCACATCAGGGACCATGTGTTAATGGGCCCTCAAGGCCATC
>JAQZBX010043598.1:0-21615 GCA_029593785.1 Cabassous unicinctus | reverse complement strand
AAAAAAAAAAAAAAAGAAAGATTCCTGGACTTCACCCTTTGAAGACTGGTATACTATGTCTAGAATAGGGTTTGCAAATCTTTTTTTTTTAATAAAATATTTAAACATTATACAAAACTAGAGGGACTATTGCAATGACAGTCCTTATCACCTAGATCAAACAGTTATCAATATTTTACCATATTTGCTTAATCTTTTGCTTTTATTCTCTGCTCAAGTTCCTTAAAGATAATCCCAGACATTGTACTATTTTACCACTACTCACTTAAGTATGTATATTGAAAACACAGGAACAGTTTGGTAACCACAATGAAATCGTATCTAATAAAAATAACGACAGCCCTACAGTTTCATCTTATATCCACCCTCATGCAAATTTCTCTGATTGTCTCAATTATGCTATTTTATGGTTGGCTTGTTAGAATCAGAATGTATTAAATAGTCACATATTGGTTTATGATTCTATTTTTAACAAGCACCTCACATGATTTTTATGTCAGCTAGTTTGGGAACCACTGGAAATTATTTTGACAACTTAAGGTTGAAAGTTAAGATATAACTCTTGGTGCAGTTGGTGGATTGTAAAATGTGATTCTAAAATATTGTGATAGAGAAACACTTGGAGTTATTGGCAAGATATGAATTTAAATTATTAATAACTTCCTGAAGATTTAATCTCTTCAATGAATAGAGAAACTAAGCCCCACATTTAATATGATTGATTGGGATCATGTAGAAGTTGGGCATCATTTAATCCAAGTGGACTGTATACTGAGGTCCAGCACATGTATTGTGGCTTATTTACACTGTCTCACATACTACATTGTGCATGAGTTGGAAGGTTCTTCATCCAGTTTCTAGAGAACTGACCTAATTGGTCATTTTACTGTAAATTGGGTTTTGGTGAAAACTCCATGTAATGGCTAGTTTTACATAAAATTAAGGTTATCACAAAAATTTAAAACAATATTAAAATGAATTTTCAAAATCACCTTGAGACAAGGTAACTTTTTTCTTCAAAATTGTCAAGAAATACAATTCTGAGTTAATCAGGTTAAATTATAGATGAACATCTTACAGAACATATTACATTGCTTTTCAGTATAAATGTTCTTTTCATAGAACATGGTATATCTATGCAGTTTATATAGGTTACATTGCATATTCTTAGAGTCTATGCGTTAGAACACTTCTGACCCCAGAAATGTCTCTGGGATACACTATTACCAAAGTTGAAAATCTTTTAAAAGTAGTCAAACCTCCCTTGTATCAAGTAGCCATCTTAAAAGAACTTGGAAACCCTTTAGAAAATCTGTATTGTGATTTGCATTAAAGAAACACACAAAAAAAGTACGTTTATTTTCCCTATTAAAAGCAGTTCATTATACATAAGTTGACAGACTTATATTTGGAAGCTTTAGAGCCTGAAACAACATTTCTCCTTACTCATTGCCCTCTCACCTTGCCTCCAGACAGATGTTATTGGTGTAGTAAAAAGAAGTCCAGACTACAACAAAGATCTGGTTCTAGGGACCTCAGGCATATCATTTAAACCTCTCTGTGCCCTAGGTTTGTTTTGTTTCATTTTGTTTTTGAGCCCTAGGTTTTTCAGTACAATCAGTATGCCCTACAGACTGTACAAGATAATGAGATTCAGAAGAGATAATGAATTTAAATGCATCTCCATGGCTCATGTAATGCCATACCAATGTTGCTGTTGAAGTTCTGTGTTGCCTTATTGTCTCCTCTATAGCTCATTTGTTTCTTTAGGTTGAATGTTTTCTGACATACATTGTATCTCCATTGTGAATGCTTATATTATGTAAGGAGGAGTTTTTCGGGAAAGAAGCTAGAGAAGAAAACAATGATGTAAAAGACTGACCAAAAAAGATGGAAAAGAGAGGAAGTGAGAAAAGGAAAGAGGAAAGAAAAGGGAATAAGAGTGAGAATGGCAAAAGCAGAATAAGAGAAAAGATGGAAGGAAAGTAGGAAAAGAGAAAGCAGAGAAATGTTATAGAATCATTCACTTTCTAGCTGTACCACAGCCTGTGCCCCTGTCTGCTTGTCCTCTCGTTTAGTTTATGAGCCCTGCAGGTGTCAGGGAAGAGGTAAAGTTACCTTTGTTTGGTTTGTTGATACTAGAATTGTTTCCCAGTCACCCTCCTTGACATTTTATCTCTTTTCTGGATCCCAGTTTGTGAACTAGGACTTGTGGAAACATGATGACAAATATCTGTTCCTTTTTTACTTTGTCTTCTCACAGTCATCTCAAATGTTGGATTATGCAAGTCTGACCACATAGATTCACTGTATTAGGTCTGAAGGGACCCAAGAGTGTATTTAAATATTTTCCCCAGATGATACTGCTAGGAAGCCAGGTTTGGGAATCACTGCCCTCCCTTGAATGGCACCTTAAACAATAGATTACATCTATTTATTCCTCAAAAGTATACTTTCAGTTCAGCTGTTATGGCACAGGAGACAGCAGAAACCCATTACAGGGGGAAACATAAAAGCTAGTATATCTAGTGTCTTCTTTTTCAGAAGTCTGAATTGTAAGAAATTAACATCTTAGAAATCAAAACCTCTTTAAAGTTTTTTTTTTAGAGAGACTACTGATGGGTTTTTAAAAATAACTTTTTGAGTTCCTTAGAGTAAATAGAGAAGAAAAGTAGGGATGCAATATAAGAGGTGTGGGACTAGATATCCATTTAATAAATGTAATTTCAAGTATCTTTAAAACCAGTAATTTCCTTATTGCATTTTACTATTTAATGAAAGTAGATTAAGTAACGAGTTGTAATATAACAGTTACCTTTTATACATTGCCAAAGCAACCGTTTTTTTGCCTATTAAACTCTGGCTAAACTAAACTAAAAAAGAAAAAAAAAAGATACATTAACAAGGGAGAGAGAGAGAAGGGTAGGTTGTGAGCCTTACCCATGTGGACATAATCTATAGTAAAGTGATAGAATATAGTTACATATTAAAGGATAGGAAAGGTGGGTAGTGATATTACTGGGTTTGGAGGTGCAGGGTTAACAGGTGGGTAGATTAGGAGGGGCAGGTTAGAATACCCAGGGCATGTAACTATGAATCTTGTCAACCCATGAGCCAAGACAGGGGAGTGTCATATGCCCCAGGGGGATGGGGAGGAAGGAACAGAAAAGATCAAATGGGGTATTTAGTGTTCATGGGAAATGTTTTTCATTACCTTACAGTAATGTACACAGGACATGGTAAATATCATCAAAAATTATTAAACTATACTCTCTAAATTGTAAACTATACTGCAAACCATTGACCATGTTTAGTTGCTATATTTCACTATCTGTATAACAGTTATAACAATGCTAACATCCATTAAAAAAATGGTTTTAATATGGGGTGGCCAAGGGGGAGGGAGGTTGGGTATGTGGGAGTCTCTAGTATTCTGTGTGAGACTTTGATGTGACCTAAAACTTCTTTGGAAATTAAATGAAAATTTGGGAGACACTGGGGAATGAGAGGGGGAAGGTATCATGGTACACTGGACATCTGATAATGCATGATAAAAGGAAAAAAGAATAATTTTTTAAAAAGGAATTTTTGTTTTTTTTCCCATTTTTTTGAATGTCCCAAACTGCTAATTATATTTTATTTTTAGGGTTTTTTTTTCTGAGTTTCCTTGTATTTTATCTCTTGCACTTAAGCTTATCATTATTATTTAATTTTCCTATTAATTGTATTTGGTTATTACATGGGCTTCATCTTCAAGGAAGGTTTAGATCACAGAAGGGTTACAATAGGGGCTGCAGAGGATCATTGGTGGGGGGTGTCTGGGATGGGGGATTCATGGGAGTAAGTTCATCTGAAAATACATGAAAGATTTATAATACTGTTCAAATGATCAAGGGATGGGGCATGGTCATGGTTGGTAGACAATCACTCAATAAATGAGGGAAACTGAATTCCCAGGCTGGAGAGCTCTGCCACATTCTCCAAGGGAGCAGCAAGAGTCACCCAGGTGCAGGGGCAGTGTCTGGCAAAACAGGATGGCCCACTGATGGGTTCTTTTTATTGATGACTAGGCTTATGAGTCTCTGTTCTTGGAATTGAAACTTAGCCTACAGTTATGGGGTGCCTAAGGGTTGCCATCTGAAAGCCTCATTGTTGCTCAAATGTGGCCTCTTTCTAAGCAAAACTCAGCATATGAACACATTACCTTCCCCCCAATGTGTGATATGACTCCCGGGGATGAGCCTCCCTGGCAATGAGGGATTAATACCAAGTGCCAACTGGCAAACAAGACTGGAAAAAGACCTTGCATAAAAGGGGGAAAAGGTAAAGACAAATGAGTTCATGTAACTAAGAGACTTCAAAGAACGTTGGGAAGTCATCACAGAGATAACGCTTATGCACACCTCAGTAGGATCTCATACAATACCAAAGTGGATATCACCCCACACAAAGGGGCTCCTGAGGGCTCTGGAGACACCCAGGTCCTATATAAGGGTGGATAGCCACAGAGATTGATGCCTTATCAGTGGGCTATACTTTGGAAATAATAAATAAATAAATAAACAAATAAATAAATAAACAAAGCGGCACCCCTCACCCATTCAACAATCTGGCTCCTAGTTGAGAAAGAAAGTGGATTCAAATACTATGATTTGGAAACCACAAACTATGGCAATCCTACCATTTTGGCTACAGAAGACATATGCTAATATTTTTAGCTTTTTAGAGCTCTATTACTCCATTCCTTTTACACAAGATAATGTTGTAATGTGTCTTCCCCTGATTTTTGCCCAAGATGCTAATATCATGTTTTCCTTCAGATTCAAACCAAGTGCCATTCTCTTGAATTTATCCTATATTCATTCTTCTCAATCTTCTCAAACCCACTACTGATCCACCTGCCTTGTTCTTACCAGACAACCCAGCTAACTTCTAAAAAATTCATTTCATCCATCATGAGCGATCAGCCACAACGGTGAGAATACCTGCAATAAACTTGCCATCACCTCCCTTATCCAAGTCTGAGTGCCTGGTGTGCTTCATAATATTTGAGGGTGTCACACATCACAGAGCTTCGGTTCAATTTGGTCCTACCTTATTCAGAGTACAGCTCTTTCTCTCACTACCCCATCATTCCTCAGAGTGAATGGCTCCCACTCTACTTCATCATGCATAATCTTTATGCATGCTCAAATCACTCCCATCATAAAAATCCTGTCCCTAACCTCCATCTCTTGAGCAACTTTGTAATATTCCTCCATATCTCAGCTAATTTTCTCACAGAATAGTTTTCAGAATACTTGCAATAATCACTTTCTCATATCCTATTCACCACTTCTACCTGCTTTCAAATTCATCACTCAAATCTACTCTCCAGAAAGAAAAAAAAAACCTTTCACCAAACTAATTTTCTAATCTGTAAATCTGGTCATTTTATTTGAGCACTTCATATCTGATGGTGAAAATAGATGAAATTCCAGCCCACTCGAGGATGTGAAATGCTTTTCATGATATGGCTTCTCAAATGTATCATCACATTTCTGCCCCACATGTGCCATGTCCTTTTTGGTTGTTTGTTTATAAAACTTCCTAATTCTGACAGAACTCCTTTTGTTCCATAATATTCCCTGCCTCTTCAACTTGTTCTCATTGAAATGTCTGCCACAAAATTATTTTCCATGGTGAAGTTTCTTCTCAGTATTTAGGAAGTGTCTTCTTCAAGGGAATACACCCCATCAATTGATGTGGTACTAGGTAGTCTCCATTCGTAACCCTGGTGCTTTTCTTGACACTGTGATAATGCCATTGACCTGTTATTGTACCCTTTGTATTGCTTTGTCCAGCATACTTTTTAGTCATCTGCTTCTCGAGGTTATTTCAAATAGAAGTTTGCAGCTGGTTCATCTCCAGCAGAAGTTAGAAATGTTTTCTGTAAAGGGGTAGAGAGTAAATATTTTAGGCTTTGAGACTACATAGTCTCTCTTAGAAACTCAAACTCTGCCATGTTAGCACAAAAATAACCATAGACAATACATAAATGAATGAGTGAGGCTACGTTTCAATAAAAATTTATATACAGACTCAGAAATTTGAATTTCTTACAAATGTATTCTGCCATGAAATATTATGCTCCCTTTAATTTTTTAACCCTTTAAAATATGAATATCATTTTTAAATCTCAGGTCACACTAAAACAAGTAATAAATTATATTTGGCCTGCTTAATCCATTTCTGAGTAATTCCTGCATTTCACATAAAGCCTAGTTGCTTATAGGAACTTGGAAATATATGCTGAAAGAATGAAGGAATGAAATGGGTCTATGTAAGTTTTTTTAAAAAATGCATTGATGGTAGAGTCATAAATAAATGAACCAATTATGTTTGGACTTTCAGTCCTACTGTTTCATTACTCTCAGAGTTATAAATGATTTTGTATGACCCTTATCTTCAAACATATTGGAGAGAATTAAGTGCAAAATCATGATTATCTCAATAGAACAAGCATTTGACAAAATCCAACGCCCTTTCATGATAAACAGAGTAAAGGGAATAACCAAATTGGATAAATCACATCTACAAAAAATCCACAACTACCAGATGTAGAATAAATCTAAGAACAAAATAAGATGAAGATTGAGGTTCTCACTATTGCTATTCAACCTTGGACTGGAAGTTCTAGGCAGGTAATAAGACAAAATAAAGAAATAAAGCTCACTCAGTTTGAAAGTAAAGTAGCTTCATTCTCCTTTACTTCTCCCTTCTGGATGCTAGGTCCATTGCTAGCTCCTCACACATCTCCAGGGGCTCCTTATACTCAATCTCTCATTGCAGACATCATATTAAATCTGCCTCCTTTGATTGGCACAAAAACCTTACATACCTTCTTTGCTGGCAGTTCCTGTATCTGGCTCTTTACAAGTTTCAACCAGACTGCATAGATGTGTACAAAGATGTTGACCCATCTGGTGACTTTTGTTGTTTATGGTCCATGGGGCTGAGTAGGGATCCAGTGATCCCTAAACAGTGTACTCTTTATGCTAGGTATGGGATACACTTGTGGGTAATGTCCTGAGACAGAACCAGGGGAGATTTAAATGGTTCCAGCTAATTTAGAAAGATCAAATTGCAGCAAGTCAATCACATTGGGGGCAACAGGATGAAGAGAGCAAGATCTTAGCTATTTTCATCAAGTGGGGACAAAAGAAAGGGAAGAATTCCACCTTGCACAGAAGGAGAGATTCTAATGCTAGCACACAATTTCCTTCACCATAAATCCAAAGCCTATGTGTACTCTACAGAGATGGTCACAAAGTGCCCTTCAGAGCACTGGCCCACCACAAGGAGGTGAGTGGTTGAGCTTTGTGTTTGTTTGTGTGTTTTTGAGAGAGAGAGAGAGGAGAGAGAGAGAGAGAGAATATCAGTGATTATTGCATTACCTGCGTTTCTTCTCATCAGCCAGTCACTTTCTCCCCTCCCATTTTCTTTCTTTCTTCCACTCAGTGTACACAAAACCTTGTCTTAAATTTATGCTTCATTTTTCTTAATGTGTTCCATGTGGCCACACAGGAAACATTTTTGCCGGTGAGACCTGAATGAACATTCTGGTCAGCAATATCATCCAGCCAGCCACTCTGAAGACTGCATGAAGAGGGGACTCTCTTGCTCAAGTTACCTACTAAGTGGGAAGACCTCAATGATCTCTTCAAACTTAAACTACAGCTAGCCTGTTGCATATGTAGCACCTGTCCAGTTTCTAGGCTCCACACCACCAATACCAGGGTCCACCAACCAATATGCCTTAAAGACAAACCAAGCATTATGTCTAGATAGCACTGGACACTTATTTCAGCTCCTGAACACTTTTTCAGTGAGGGCTCTACACAGAGATCTAATATTGTGCACTAGCTTGGAAGTAAGTTCCCAATGAGAGTCTGGAAAGTAACCTGAATACTTCTGGATACGTTGAGATACCTTGTTTAAAGTAAAAATGTCATGTGATCTTTGCCTCTCAGGTTTGCTAATTCCTTTTTTCTTCTATCCCTTCTCTTCGGATTTCTCTTGTTAGGAAGTAGAAGAAGATAAGGGATAATGCTTTACTGAACATTCCCCCATTCCACACAGACCTGAAACCCAGGCTTAGGGTGTACACGAGTCAGCTAGACAAGGAAACTCCACACTTAGCCACACGTGTGTATAGTTCACACCAAGCTGTCTTCCCTCTCTTGGGTGGAAGAGAAAAATTAGCTCAGGGTCATTACACAGGCCATTAAGCAAGAGTTACATTTCTTTTGAGGCTGGTGGATAAGAGGAGGCCCAGCAACCTCCCTGCCTGCTCTATGCCTAAACTCTAGAAATCTGGACATTTCCTGTTCTGTCCTGATATCAAGTATATGAGGGTAGATAAGGGAACTAGCTGGGCCTCTATAGAATTCCACTGAGGCTACACAGTGAGGGGGAAGGAGTGCATTTCTCCCTGCCTCCAGATGGGTGGGAAATGATTCATGTGGCAGCTAGCAGCTATTCCTCATCAGTGGAACCAGTTTCATGATTGACTGTGAATACAGGTTCCTATCAGCTGCAAACTCCTCTTCAAAATTTTATTAAGTAGAAAAACTACTTCAAATTTACC
This sequence comes from Cabassous unicinctus, assembly GCA_029593785.1. Classification (NCBI taxonomy): domain Eukaryota; kingdom Metazoa; phylum Chordata; class Mammalia; order Cingulata; family Chlamyphoridae; genus Cabassous; species Cabassous unicinctus. The sequence goes on along the minus strand of JAQZBX010043598.1, from coordinate 12,986 downwards.
CATTTGCAACCTGAATGGGATCTTCTCCTTTTCCTATCCCCATCACACCACTTCTGCCATAAATACATCTATATAAACACACTTATATAAATTTCTCCATAAACATACCTATATAAATATAAAGGGTTAGAAGGAGTAGGATAGAGTCTAATTTATACTGAGCAATTCCAAAATGTCCTTAAGCACTTTTGTTATATTTCTTCTAGAAATAGACAATGAAAAAAACCTATTTAATCATATCGAGCATGTACCGAAATCCAGAAATTGGTGGGGAAGCAAGACCACTGTCACCCTCCTCCCATCCTCTTGTTACCTTCAGAATTCAAAGCAGACACTCAGTAAGACCTACGGATGTCCCCATCTATCCCCTGAACACAAAGACCTGGGATATCCTACACTTGAACTCCCAATAGTCATATACAGGCAGAAGGCAGCACATGATGATTTGAACAAATAAATGTAATATGAATGGCAAAGATCTCTGATTATGATCAGAGAATTTCTAATGTCAGGGCTATTAGATAATGTGTAAGTGTGTGCTGATTATCTTGACATTTTCTAAATTTCCATCTACTCTGAAGATCATTCACATTGCAGAATCCAGTTCCTTGCCTACATAGGAAGTCTCTATTTCCTAGCTCATAAAATTTGCCTGCATTCTTCCTCACACAACTCCATGACCACTTGTATCTTCAAACCACCAATGGCATGTTGATCCCTTACACTTCCAAACTGATTCCCTCTTCTGTCACCAGTTGGAGTACATTCTCTGCTTTTAAATACTTCACAAATTGTTTCCCCTTACCATCATCTCCATTCTGAATGACACAATGTCAACTGATTAATAACTTTAATCGCATCTGCAAAACTGCCTTTTCCCCATTAACAGCATAATTATGGGAGTGATAACTAATAATATTCACAGTCCTGGGTATTATGGCAAGGCTTCTTACTTTCACAAAAATTTATACAAAGTTCCACACCCATCTATTCTATTAACAGTTTTTGCATAATGACATTATTCCATGAAAGCAACTAAATAATATACCATTGTTCTAACCACAAAATGGTTTCATTTATGTAAAAGCAGAATGTTAATTATATAACAGTAAATATAATGTGGAATTTTAACATGAGAAAAGGACTTCAGTGAATTTTATTTCCATTAATCTATCTGTGAACTTGGACTTTTTTTTTTTCCCATTTAGATAAGCCATATTATTAAAACACAGTTTAGAGAGGAGACACAGACAGACAGAAACAGAGATGGAGAATGAAAGAAACATTTAAACATTTACCAAATCAAAAATTTTAATGGTTTGGAGGGAAATTTCTTACATCATTAATCAACGTGGGTCCAAGAAGCAGGGAAACTCATGATAATTTCTGCATAATTATAAAACTGTTGCCAATAAATTAAACAGAAAACTATTTCAAGGAACCTAAAATTGAAGGGTCTACCAGGTTTGAAAAGGAATTTAGAGACTTTTTGGTAAAATTAATTTAAATATTTGTGTTTTTCAAATCCTCTAATTTGTATCTGCTTACAGTTACCAAAATGTTATTCTATGAAACTCTAGTAACTTCAAAACTAACTGGGAGGATTAACTGAAGACTGACACTACTAGTCATCAGTAACAGATATCCATAAGCACATTGTCTACCTGTCTCCTCATTTTTCATCAAAGCAAAACAATGCCAAAAACTTTCACTAATATACTTGAAAAAAATCAAAACAAAGACAAAAGATTTCTTAGTTGCTATATAAACGTATTAGTAATCTGTCATTCCTTTGAGACATTGCTGCTAAGTATGGCTCACATTGGACAAGATGTAAGGGATGCTTTAGGGTTGGTTGACTCATTACCCACTTAAAAAGTCACATTTAAGAATTATAAATTGAGGAAAACTCTCAGATTACATTAACAAAATGTAACTCGGGCAGTTGTCTGATACAGTGGTGTTTTGTTTTTTTCCTTCTTTTGGTGCTTGGTGTATGAGTTGTTTGATGAATAACAAATTATCATAAAAAGCAGTGGCTTCAAACAAGAAAAAAAATTTATTGATTCCTCGAGAGCAGGAAGATACTTTCACATGCAAACAGTCTCCCCCACTTTAAAAAGTACCAGGAGGGTTCTGGCTCCTCCAACTCCAATGTTCCTAGTAGGAGAAGCGCTCTGGGGGGAGAGGAGGGATAATAAATTAGACAACTGTCGCTGTCATCAAAGGGCACTTTTTTTCGTGGATGCCTTCTTTGGGGCTCCCTGAGGTCCAGTCCCCGCCTAGACTCCTCTGTGTCTCAATGTTTAAGTTCCACATTCCTGAAGCTTGATTCAGGGAGCTCCTGAATGTGGTGTCATTTTCTTCAGGGTAGGGGGACATCCCAGGGCCTGGTTCTCCTTTCCCTGCTTTCAGGGGTCCTACCTGCCCCTTCTTCTTGCTCTTCTTCAACAGCCAGTGGAGGACCATCCTCATTATATTAGGACTTTTGGATTTTGTGACCTCTTGGGTGTTGTCTTCCAGGTCTGGTTGGATCATGGAACAAAGGGTGTCAGGAAAATCTCTGTTCTGGGTTGGGATTTCTCTTCCCTTGGTCTCAGGGTCCCCCAGCCCTTTTTCTGGTGGACATGTTCTAGGGTGGAGCTTAGATTGCCCTCATATTTGAGAAGTGTATGGAATGCAATTTTGTTACAGTGCTTCTTGTAAGGAGGATTTAGGGAGGTCCTGCCACTGGAGGCTGCTCCCCCAGGTCTCCTAGACGCCCCCACCATCTGAAAAGCTGTCAGGTCTCCACAGGTCCCACTCCATGCATGACAGTGAGAGGCCCCAGAAGATAACCTCCCTGAATCTACACTCAACTCAATTGGGCAGTCCTGGAGCTCTGGCTCAGGATCTAAATTCATTCCAACATGAATGGTTGGACTGATTTCCACTGGCTGTGCAGTGGGAGCCACAGTAGCTTGTACTTTTGCAGGGGTGAGTGGTACAGGGCGGATGCCCAGTCCACCCCTGGATTGTCCATGACTGGCCTTGATGCTATTGGTGTTACTGGCCTGTTGGAAAGTCAGGGACAGGGCAAGTGGATGGGGTGGAAGGATGTCTCTAGCCCGTGACCTTAGCAGGTGCACTGACAGCAGAGAGGTGGGCAGAGGGGAGAGGCAAGGCAAGGAAAGGGAAGAGGTGGGCAGGTGCAGGGGAGACAAGTGGTCAGAGGATAAATAGTAGGACAGGGATGAGGGTAGAAAAGGGGAGAAACAAAGGGAGGGAAGGTGGAAGAGGTCCATGGCCACCAGGGGCAGAGATGGAACAGCCGGTGGCCAGGGTGACAGAGACGAGGCAAACAGAAAAAGAGGTGGGCGGTGAGGGGAACCCGGGAGGCAGGGGTGAGGAGGACCTCAGGGTGAAGGTAACATTCAGGGAAGGGAATGTGGGGGCAAATGTGAGAGAGCAAAAGGAATTCAGGGATAAGGGAAAGGATGGTAGGAACGGCCTTGATGTGGGCATGGCCAGGGTGGGATAAGGGAGGAATGAGGAAAAGGAGGGAAAGAGGAGGGGAAGGAAAGGACCAGGATGGTGTCTCCACAGGGACGGTGGGCTTCCCTGGACACCACCTGGAGGGAGGGTCTGAAGCCCAGCAGTGCTGTCTGGGCCTCCCACAGAGGGTCAGGTGGTTTTGCCCCTGGACGGAAGAGTGAGCCGGCAGAGGCAAGCACAGAGGACAGAACCAGAGATGTGACAGGCTGGTTACCTGGCGGCCAGACACCTGGAAGCTGAAGGGGATGCAGGGGGAGCAGCAGTCTCCACAAGGGCCCCCTTCGGCAGATGGCCATCCCGGGGAGGTGGGAAGGCCCACGGGTGACTTGTGAAGGCAGCGTGTCTTGCCCGTCCAGGCTGTTTGCACAGGGGGCTGCAGGAAACCAAGTAGAAGCTTTAGTCAGAGGAAAGAGGGGGCAGGAAGCCCTAGCAGGCCTGTCTCTGGGAGGGGCTGCTGGTGCCTCAGGTCCCAACTGATTTCCTGCATCTTTGACTTTCTAGCAGACATTTTACCGACTGCCACGGCTTTCGTATGCATTTCTTCTCTCTGTGGTACCCTCACTTCTCCCCCCTGCTCTGGGAACCTGGATAGCACAGGCCACACTCAGGAGGGTCAGCAGGAAAGGGGGAATAAAGATGAATCACCTTTTCCGAGGAGGACTCACACTTGGTGTCCCCACGGCGCCTCCCTGGCAAGCTTTCCAAGCTGGGAAGTCAGGAGACTGGGTTACATGAGGTGAGGGCAGGAGTAAAGCACACTCCTTGGGGCTGCCTGTCACAGCCTGTTGGGTGAAGCTTTTAAAGAAAGAGATTTTAAGAGTTCCAAGGATGAGGCTACAAAGTCAAATGGTCGAGGAAAACTGAGGAAGGGCTCACCCATGTTTAATGTGCAGTCTTTTATCAAGGACCTTTACACTAATTGTTTCATGTAATCCCTACAAATATCATGTAAAGTAAACTGAAAAAAACTTATTTCACAGGAGGAATCTCAGGTTTAGTGCAATTAAACTTTGTCCTTAGCAGACTGCACAATTCTTGCCTTCCCAACCCACCAAATTTGTTTCACTGCATCTCATACATGCTGCATCTCCAGCAACTTTGCTTTCTCTAAAAGAATGCATGGGATGTGATAGAGTCCTATGGTTTGAGTGTTTTACTTGAGATCATGCACTCCGGACACTTTGCTGTGTGAGAGGGTCTTTAACAACAGACAGGCTCAGACTATGAAGATGGCTTGGGCTGACAGGGATTGGGATGTGCATTCTCCCTTGGAGCTCATGGGTTGGAGAGCAGGACATTACCTATTAATTCACCCTTTTTGTCCACTTTCTTGCCTCTGCACTGATGCTGTAAAACCAAAAAGAAGATACAATTTCATGGGATACAATCTCTGTCGTTTCAAGGAAACCTTCAGAACCTTATCTATGATTATCATATCTTTTGTATTTGTCTATTACACATTTTAAGTGAGTTAATTCCATTGACTACTTTTTCCGTTTTGAACAAAAGTTTTTTTTCTGGATGAGATGTCAACTGATTTATCTTCAATACTTTTTTTTGAGAAGAGCTCTCTTATGAACAGGATGCAATCTCAACCTTATAGGAGCACGTGTGGGCTTACAAAATCATGCTGGTTCCTGACCTCACAGCATGAGCAAGAATATCTCACTGAGCCTTCCAGAAACTCAGCAATGCTCTCCACATCAGCCCTACCACATGGACCAGGATTGGTCCAGAGATACCTCATCTGGGATATGGAAAAGTGAGCAAGTGTTGATGGACTCTTTTCACTTGAATACCCTGAACTTCTTAAACATTACAATCCATAGCCACAAAATTGTGTTTGGGAATTTATCCTTGAACCCTCTCTGCCACACCCACATGGATTGTATGTGAGGTTTGAATTAAAGGGTTGTCCCTCTCCTACATTGCCCTCCCCTACCTGCTCCCTACATGATGGCTGTTCTCATCTGAGATTTTAGCCTCTGTATCTACATAATGGGCTTAGTAAAGCGGGAAGTGGGAAAGTAGGAAACAGTGACTTTCTACTGTAGACTGATCTCAGGGTCCCTTACCTCACTTGAGTCCCGATGTTGCTGGAATCTCCACGGTGTTGACTTCCTCTGTCTGTAGTGGAGCAAGATGTTTAAGAGCTCCACTTCAGACAGGAACATGAAAAGGGAACCCAGGACCCAGCTGACCGAGTATGGGCCCAGCGACTGGGTACTGAGAACAATCACAATGAGGAAAACACTATCCATCATCCACCACTAAGTGCTGTGCCAGGCAACTGGCACTGAGGAAGCACATTCCAGCCTTGAGTTCTGAGGTGACATCACAGGGCTCGGAACAGCCAGGGAGATTCAGTTGATGGGGGAGTGGATGCCTAGTGGAAGGTACACCAAGGCCCATTCCCCCACCACCTTGCTTCTCCTTTGCCCCCACTGACACCCCTCTCTCAGCGTCTTATTCTCTCCATATTTTTCTGCCGCTTCCTATTTTACAAATACTTCCTTTATTTACTTCTTAGGTATAATTTTAGTTTAATTTTCCATTTCATGCTGCAATATAATCTAGTCAGCAGTGTACTAATTCACCAATTCCATGGCCTTTGAAAATATGAATGTATCCCAGAAATTTTGCCTAAAACTCTTGATTATACCTAGCGACTCCTCTTCTCTCAAATCTATTACCTATTTTTTTGTGTTTGTGTGAGTGTGTGTGTGTGTGCGAAATATCTCAACTTACATCCGAGTTTATCTACATGGTTACTATTTAAATTTTGGGTTAGATATTTCCTTTTGGTGATATATTAGGTCAAATATTTCTTTTAGGGTGAGAATCTATCAGAACTGACAGACACTGTCTCTGTCAGCTTTCTGCTGTATCATTACATTCCCTACCATTTGCTTTACTCAGAGAACTTAAAATTCAAGCCATATCCTTTTATGTATTCTCCCTTGACTTCAGGAAGATTCTGGTCTTTTTTAAAGTCTATTCACAACACCAGTCATTTCATATATTACATATGTTTTAATATATTTCAGAAAACATTAGATTAAAAGAAAGTTTTAGAACATAAAATACACTTATACAAAATTGGCATACCGAGAACAATAATTACCAACTCATAATAGTGTAAATATATGTTCTAGCTAAAAGGGTGCTGATGCAAAATCAGAAATCTGTTGGTCTTTTTAAAGGGCATTTAATTGGGGTAATGGTTATAATCACAAGGCCCTAAAGAGTGCAACTCAGGGTACCAGAGGAGGCACTTTCTCAACCAGAGTCTGTTGCCATGTATTGACACAATTTGGCAGGTGACCAGACTCTTCTGACCACAGCTCTAGTCTGGCTTCAGGCTCATCACTCTCCCTGGGGCTCATTTCTTCCTGGGCTGAGCTGCTCTCTTCTCTCCACTAGGTCAGCTGTAGACTATCAGACTCATCTCACTCCCCAGAGCTGCAGAATCCTTTCTGATGAGCTTTCTCTCTTCCTCTGTGTTCTTCGTCTCTGTGCATTTACTTCTGTGTGAGCATCCACCCAACAGAGGGGCGGGGACTCAACATCCTGCTGAAGTAGCCAAATCAAACCCCAATCTATAATTTAATCCAGTAAAATTAAAATCTCTGAATGTAATACCATCAGATATGCCCAGAGGAACAGACCAGTTTACAAACAAAATCCTATATATATTTTTGGAATTCATAAATAATGTCAAGCTGGCACACTATAGAACATAATTTCCTCCAAAATTGTTAGAGAATATTTTTTAAAATAACTATTGCATGATAATTACTTTGGTTGTGAAAGTCAAGTATTAATGGCCACACAAAAGGATCAAATTAAATGTCTAAAATTAATAAATTATGAAATAATGATGTAAATAGTATTTTAATATATGTAGGTCTGTATTGAATGCAAGAGCTGAAAGTTTAAAGAGTTGCAGCATGGAAGCTGAACATGAAAAGTAACTGGGACAAGAGACTGTGATATTTATTGTCTTATTTGCTTTTTAATTTTTATTTGATTTATAAAAGGACTTAATATCTAAACATCTTTCTCTGAATAAAATTAAACTTCTTTAAAAATAATGAGTGATCCCCCAGAAGTGTTTGATATGAATTGTATTTTAAAATTTCTAAGACAGCCCAAAACAAAAGTTAATTGTAAGTACTTACAGCAGTTTGATATTATTTATGAATTCCACAAACAGATACTGGATTATGTTTGTAAACTGGTCTGTTCGTCTGGGCCTCTTAGATTATACTGGATTCAGAGTTTTCACTTTTGCATGATTAAATCATGACTTAGGCTTTGATTGGGCCACATCAGGAGGACATTAAATCCCTGCCCCCTTGGTGGGTGGGGACTCACAGTAAAAACACACTGTGAAGAAGGGAGGTTGGAATTTAATGCTGGATTCTCAGGAAGTAAATACAGAGAAACAGATACATGAGGAAAGGAAACATGCTCCATTAGACATGGCAGAAGCCCTGGGAAGAGAGACGAGCCTTTCGCCTGATAGTTTACGGCCTTTTGGAAAGAGCAGAGCAGCTAAGCCCAGAGACAAACGAGCCCCTGGAGGGAGATGGGACATATCCCAGGCTACAGCAGATATTGGAAGAAGCTGAGACCACTGGGACTTCAGGGGAAGAGAGTGGCTGATCACTTTCAGACGCTGGTGCCCATCTTGATCCAAAACCTGGCAACAGACATTGGTTAGGAAAGTACTTACGCTTTATTGCCTTGTAACAGTAAGCTTCTATCCCAAATACATACCCCTTTATAAATGGCAAGAGATTTCTGGTATTTTGCATCAGAACCCCTTCGGCTGACTAATACAAATTTGTTACCAAAGAGTGGGGAAGTTCTTTTGCCATTACCAAAATGCTAGAATGATTTTACAAGTGCACAAGGGGTATTTTTTGGAAGAATTTTGAGATGCTTAATGGAAAACGCTGACAGTGCTTTGAAAAGATTGTTGATAGGAATATGGATGCTAAAGAGACTTTTTTATGAAGCCTTAGAAGGAAATGATGAAAGTATTATTGGAAAATCTAGGAATAGCGATCCATGTTTTAAAGTTGCAGAGAACTGAGCAAGATTAACTCCTGGTGTTTTATGGAAGGCAGAATTTGAAAATGGCAAGCACAGATATTTAACTGAAGAATTTTCCAAAGGAAGCATGGAGAATGCAGCTTGGCTTTGTTTGCAGCTTATAGTAAAATGCTAGACAAGTGAGATAAGCTGAGGACTGAATTATTGGGCACAAGGAACCAGAAAGTGATTCCAGAAATTCCAAGTCTCTGGAACTCAAACCCACAGAAAAAGTGCCCCATTTGAATACTTAACTAAACTCGGTTTTTGGAACTCAGGATTTAAGATGCAATGATCTACAAAAGACTTGTGGAAATTCTTACTGTCTGATGTCTTGGACCCCTGCTTCTTGCATGCTAAACCAACAAGCTTTTTGAGAGAGCTATATGAATAAATCCATTGTTAACTTGGTCAAAAAAGGACATGGAGGGGGAGAAATGGAAGGGGAAACAGCTTTAAGAGGAAAACCATGGAACGTGAGATTTGGAATTAAGACATATCCTTGGGCCAAGAGAAGTGCCCCATCCATGTGTACAGACAGGGTGAGTTTGTCCAGGCAGTTGAAGATGGTGGATGTTCCCGCCCAATGTTCAGGCTGAGTTTTGCCACCCCAAGGTACAGAGAGCATGGAGCCCATTCCTCAGAGATTCAGGAGGTTGAGGTCAATGTCTCATTGGTGTGAGAGGGGCAGACCTTTCTCCCATGCATGCAGGAAGGCCTGTTTGCCTACTCGGTGTTCTGAGCGGGTTGGGCCTGTATGCCAAATGTTTGGGAAGATGTTGGCTTCACTTCAATGAACTAGGGGGGTTTAGACTCTAACCAAAAGATTGGGTAATGTGTGGCTATCTCCCCAACACTCTTGGAGGGTGAGGTCTGGAGCTTGGTTGCCACCCAGATAATTGATGAAGGTTGAACCAAGAAAATGGCCGTTGGGCAAGCCTGTGGAAAAGGTGGGTCCCCATGTGGTCCCAGGGAGAAGAAACTCTGATCTTAAGAATGACTCTTAGATTTTGTCATCTAATGAAGTATGCCCTGCAGATTTACGCAACTGTAGATGACCCATTACTCATTATTCCCTTCCAATTTCTCCTCACAATCATGGAAATGTTTATCTTTTGTATGCCCATTTGTGTATTGGAAGCAGATAAATTGTTTTGTATTCATCATTGCTATGGAAATAAGTTTTTTGAATATTGAAATATCTTTTTGGAATTCAGAGGGTGGAACATAGCATTTTAGTATTATTTATGAATTCCAAAAGAGATATTGGATTATGTTTGTAAACTGGTCTATTCCTCTGGGTATGCTAGATTATATTAGATTCAGAGGTTTCTTTTTCCCTTGATTAAATAATGGTTAAGACTTTGATTGGTCGACATCAGGAGGCTGTTGAATCTCTGTCCCCTTGGTTGGCAGATACTCACTGACAAACAGCACTGCAGAAAAGGGATGTTGGAGTTTAATGCTGGATTCTTAGGAAGTAAACACCCAGAGAAGAAGATATGTGAGGAATGAGAAAATGCTCCATTACACATGGCAAAGCCCCAGGAAGAGAGAGGAGCCATTCACTTGTTAGTTTACAGCTAGCTTTGTAGAAAGAGCAAAGCAGCTGAGCCCAGAGAGAAACCAGTCCCTGGAGGGAGACAAGGCATATCCCTGCCTACAGTAGATATTGGAAGAAGATGTCACCATGGAGCCTTCAGAAGAAGAGGGAGGGCTGAAACCTTGCAAATGTCAGCAGTTATATTGCTCCATCATGTGACAACAGACATGGTGAGGGAAATAAATTATGCTTTATGGCCTGGTAACTGTAAGCTCTACCCTAATAAATGCCCTTTTATAAAAACCAATAGATTTCTGATATTTTGCTTCAGCATCCCTTTGGCTGACTAATAAAGTCCTAAACAATTAAAATGCAGTTTAAGAAGACAAGATATTCAGAAATGCGCTTCTAGTGGAAAACATCACAATATGGAGTATTTAGAGTGAGCACATTTTAAAAAATATTTCTGAGCTGTCAACTTATAGGAAGTTCTGTATAGACAACAACTACCACGACAAAAAAAAAAAATCTTTACAAATCATGAAAATCAAAACAGTATTTAACTTAAAAACTGGAACTCCATTGGAAAGACCACCCTGGAACCAGGTAGCCCTGGAGTTGTGCCTAATCTATAATGCTGGTGTTTCCCCTGATTTGACCCCATTGAGGGCCTGCTTTTCAACTTGGCTAATTGGAGGAGTTGAACATGAGACAGCCATAGTTGTACTCAAAAATTCATGTGTTCTACTGTGGACAAATAATCTTTATCTTCAATTAAAAGAGGGAAATAGAAAAATTTGATTGATGCCCAAGAGAATAAAAAACTAAGGTAGTTTGTGTTGCAGCTTGGTTGGAACTTGATAGTAACTATCAAATGACTTACTGAATAATGCATATCTGTAGCCCTTTTCTCTTATAATTGAGGCTTTTGAATTGTACCATACTCTCAGAATGATGATCCCAAGGAGAGAAAGAGCATTAAAATCCATCCAAATTGTTACATCCCTAGCTTATGGATAATTCAACTCACCTTCATACCATCTTCTGAAGATTATTAATGTTAAAATTTGAATATATATAGCTGCAAGCAAAACAAAGACAGTAATTAAGAGAGCCATTCCTTTATCTCACAGATATATTCCTTAACCACTTAGAAAATGGATTAGATTTACCAGGACTTTCTACATGTTTAATATTCCTCTGCATATGATCTAGAATAGAAGAGATATAGGTACTGTACTTATTACTAATTATTGAACTCATCAATGAATAAGTTTCTCTTTGAGCTGCAGTTGCCTATCTTGTCTTTGTGAGTTTGTGTCTGGGCAGTGCCTCTCTTTGAGCCTCTCCTAGCTGTCCTAAGCATAACCACTGCTGTGGGAACCGAGGTTGGCAGTTTCCACCAAAACCCAGCATGCCTACCACAATCTCTCCTGAGTTGACCAACAACGTAAAAAATCTCAAGGAAGAATGATTTTTCCCAACAACTTTGGGAGGGTGCAGCTTCTGAAGGCACCTGGCCTTTCTCAATCTCATGATCTAGTATGTCATGGCTGACCCCTCTTTGGGCCTGCTTACATCATCTTCTTTATTCTTCAAGTGGAACCATGTATCTTCAAAATTCTTACTGAGTTTATTTTGGGGGGAATTTCATCCAGATCCAACCAGGATGCCAGACCTGTCTGCACTCAACCACAATAGAATAGCCAGAGAGGTTTACACCCTGTCAGGGAGGGATTACTGCCCTAACCAGCAGGAAGTAGCTAAAGAAGAATGACCATCACCTTTCTGTGCCCCATTAAGAATAAAGGTATGAACTCTCTGAGAGTTAGTTGAGGCAGGTTGTTTGGTGAAAGGGGGAATGCAGCTGGCCCTTGTAGACAGCATGGCCTAAAGACAACACGGCCGACAGAACACATGGGACCCAGATAACCACACCCCCTCCCCAGAAACCTCCTGAGAAGAAGGGTGAAATGCTGGCGTTAAGAATCTCAGTTGGAACAAGAAGGAAAGCCCCAGATAGGCTCAAAACGGGCCTCAACATTGGGCCTCCCGGGGGAACTGAAAGCTGGGGTCATCAATCAGAGCAGCAAACAGCTGGGGCCCCTCCCCAAACATTAGCAAGGGGAGGAATAATTAATAGTTAACAAGGTAAACACACAGGCCAAATCTCACACTCTCTACCTAGAGGAGACTGCATTAAATCTCAGTGCATATTTCTGTCCTTCTCTCCCATTTCTCAGCAAGCTCTCTTCTTTCCCCCATTACTCAATTACTTCTTTTTACAGGCCTATCTACAAAAACCTAGCAATAAGGAACATTTAAATTAAAACTGTTCAACAAACCTAACTCTCTTTCAAGCATGAAGGATGAATTCTGAGAAATTGGCAAAAATGTTGGCAGAATTTAAGAATTGCTTCACAAAAACGAGGGAATTTAACAACAAAAAGAATATGACGTTCCCCACCAAAACCATATGGTAAGGCATTATGAAGAATTTGTAAAATGCAAGAAATAAGACAAAGAACCAATAACCACCAACAGTTCATGTTATCCAGTTCTGTGTAAGGAGAATCAGATGGATGCCACTGAGTCTCAGACGGACCTGAGAACGCAAGAAGCACAAAAGTGTCAATGGGTATTCACCAGAAATCAAACTGACTGCTAATGGTTGCATGTGCCCACTTGGTCACAGTGAAATGTGGGGTGAAAGGTGTAAACTGGAGGAAAGGAAGACAGCACTAGTAAAGAGAGAGAGAAATCACCCCACATGAGGATAATGGTTGTATCTATGCAGCAACTCTAACAA
>JAQZBX010043597.1:0-21600 GCA_029593785.1 Cabassous unicinctus | reverse complement strand
GTTGTTTGCGCTCGTTGTCTGCTCATTGTTTTTCCTCATTGTCTGCTCGTTGTTTTTGCTTGATGTCTGCTCATTGTCTGCTCGCTTGTTTATCTTCTTTAGGAGGCACCGGGAACCGAACCCCGGACCTCCCATGTGGGAGGTGGGCACTCAACTGCTTAAGCCACATCTGCTCCCTACCTACATTTTTAAAAAGAGAGGTCCAGTGTTATTTAAACCTGGGGTTCTCAAACATTAGTATCAGAATCACCTTGTCAGCTAGTAAACATGCAGATTCCTGGGCCCTACCACCAGAGATTCTGAGTCAGTATGTCTAGAGTGTAGCACTAGGATCTGCATTACTAACAAGCATTCAGGTAATGCCAATACTGGTTGTCATCAGAATACACTTTGAGGAGCAGTGATTTAACCAGGGGTTAGCAAAACTATGACCCACAGGCCAAATCCGGCACGTTACCTGTTTTCATAAATAACGTTTTATTGAAACACAACCATGCTCTTTCATTTATGTATTGTTGATACCTACTTTTGCACTATAATGGCAGAGTTGAGTAGATATGACAGAGACTACATGGTCCATAAAGCCTAAAATACTATTTGGTCCTTTACTGAAAAAGTCTGCCAATCCCTGCCTAAATCACTACATTATTCTGCCTCTTTCTATTTTCCCTTTTCCAAACTTCAGCAGATTTTTTGGCCCTTCTGCTGAAATATTCATTCTAATGGTTAGGGTGCAAAACTAATATGGCAAATAGCTCTCACCTCACTTGTTATCTGCACTCACTTAACAACGACCTAGATTACTAAATTGAGAGCATGTGAGACTGCCCAAGCTCAGCAGGAAAGGATGCTGTAATCAATTAAGAGATGTATACCATGGGCATTGAAAGGGATAACTTCTAGCAATCATACTATGTATTTGCTGAGCCTGGTTGTAAAATATACAAAGTTTAAGGAAAAAACCACTGGATAACTGCAGAAAAACATGGATGCACATATTTTCAATTGAGCCATTAACAATGTATTAGATTCTCTTCCAACTGAAGTAAAAGTTATTGTAATAATATGTAAATTTTCCACATTCATAAAAAAGTGGAGAAAATAAAATATTTTGTCATTTTTATCAGTGTAATACAGACCAATTCTGTCATGTTTGTACACAAGATTTTTAAGATTGATGTCCGCTCTTGAAAGAATACTAATAAAATTTCAAACACAATGACCTTATATTTTATCAGATGAAAATAACCCTATTATTAAGACAGCATTCAAAAATCCTTACTCTAAACTTTGGATGTGATTTTTTAAAAATTAAACACCATTTTTCCATGATTTTATTTCCAAAACAGTGGCTCATAACAGATGATGTTTTATGATTTGCATACTCACATTACTACGTAAAAGAAGAAAAATGTGGTGGTTATTCTAGGTAAAAGAAAAATTGCAGATGAGAATTGCCAATGTGGGCAAAAAAGAGTTAAATACCAAAACCAAATAAAGCAGGAAGTGAGCAGTGGGGAAGCCACTGACAGCACTGATGATGCCACAGAAGAATAAACCACAGAGTAAACGTCTAGAAGAATGAGGCAAGGCTCTGCCAGGCATACCCAGACCTGGAGTTTTTATCACCATTGTATTCCCTGTATGTAAAAAGCCTGGTCATAGAAAGAACTCAATAAATATTTTTGGAAGGAAAGACAGAAAGCATGAAAGGAGAAAGGGAGGGAAGGCAGAAAGTCAGTTAATTGCTCTCTTCACACCAAAAAGCCAGTTTTTTAAACCATTCCAAAAAATCTGTGGCTCCATTCTAATTATAAGACAGAGGTGTGCACAACATTGGGGAAGGTGACTAGTAATAAACAAGCTTCTCCATTAGAAATGAAGAGTGCTGGGAAGGGATTAACTTCCTAAGTACTGGAGCAGCTCTACAAAGGGCACAATGGCTCCTGACATATCAGAAGCAAGTGTCTCTCTCCCAGTTCCTTGTGCATTGACTAAATATTACAAAGACAACTACACACCTAGGAGAAATAGGGAGCTTGTGACATTTTTAGACTTGATATGTAAGATGAAGTTTTATTTATTATGGGGTTTCTCTGGTCCACAACCCTGTATTAAAACATTTAGCAAGAGTAAAGGAGGAGGAGAATATGCTGATGTGCAATTGATAACATTTGTCTATCCATGTGGATGAAATGTATCCGCAAAGCAAGATAACTCTGTTGAGTTATCCATACAGCAGAGAAGCTTTTAGTTATTCCATACAGCAGAGAAGCTTTTAGATCTAGGAAGAATGTGTTTAGGACTAAGGACTAAGAATCTCCTGAAATGTATGCAAAAATGTGTGTATGTGCATTTTTCTGAGAAGAGATTCCAGTACTTTCATCACAGTCCCAAGAGTGTCCACAATATCCCACCCTCACCCCCAAATGATATTAAGAACTTTAAGGCAGCATTTTTCAAACTGTATGTTATTTGTGGAGCATATTTTTAAATTAAATAGAATAGAAAATATGAGAGTATTACATTTGTCATAAGAATATTATTTCTTCAAACCTGCCTCAGTGTGTGTGTGTGTGTGTGTGTGTGTGTTGCAAGATAAATATTTTCATACTTAATTTTTTGAGGTCTGGCTCAAAAAGTTAGAAAGCCACTGTATTAAGTCATAAAAATATATAGAGGGTTACCAAGATTTCAACTGTGCAACATATTAAATCATCATCCATTAAAAACAATTAGGTGATCTGTTGTTCCAGTGGGTATGATACTGTTTTGAGTGGCATATGACTCACCAAATGAAATTGCTACTATTAAAGAATTGCAATACTCACAAATGGAAGTATATTCCATTTCTCTCTACAGGGTCCTATTGATCTTAAGGAGACTAGGGACTACAAAGAGGTTGTCATTGGAAGGACCCTACACACTGTTTAGGTACTGAGTAAATGTTTAGGAATGAGCACTGAGCAAACATTTCCTTGGGATAATGGAGTCCTCTATGCATCTTATAAAGATATCAGGAGAGAGTATGGGAACTCATCCCTAAGCTAAGCAGAGCAATGAGTTTGAGAAAAATTATTTCCTTTACACAATGGAGACAGAAGAGCATGACTGCTGGGGCATGGGAATGTCACTCAAGTACCAATTACCACAGTGTCTGGTACCTTCCTCTATTCTCTTCTAAGCCTCAGAACAAGAAACATAAATAGTCCAGGTATTAAGTTATTGGGTTTATTGTCTAGAATATCACGGAAGCACTTTACATATTTGAATTTTCTCAATCAATGCAAAACTTTCAAAAGTATCACTAGGTTCTGGTTAGCCAGACAATTACTGTACCCCAACTTTCAAATGACTAGAAGCTTACCCTCTCAGGCAGGCTCAGCTTGGGGTTCAACTATATCTGAGATCAGAACTGACACACCATACTTAAAGACCCCCTCTCTTTTCCCCTGCTTGGGTCCCAGAATGACGGCAGCCAGAATGTTAACTCCCATAATATCTGCCAGGCAGGACTCTGGAAGTTTTCTCACTGGAGAAACTGCCTGACCCAAGAAAAAAGATGCAGTGTGACGGTTAAGTTCATGTGTCAGCTTGGCTAGGTTATTGTGTCCAGATGTTTGGTTAAGTAAGCACTGGCCTATTTGATACTGTGAGAATGTTTAGTGGATTTAAATCATTAGTCAATTGATTGCATCAATGGCTAATTACATCTACAATCATGAAAGAAGATTGCCTTCAGCAATGAAAGAAGTTCCATCCAATCAGTTGATGGCCTTAAAGGAAGGACTGATGATTTCTGCAGTCTGAAAGAAGAATTTCTATCCCTACTTCAGCAGCCAGCTTCTTCTGGGGTATTCACTGAAGTCATCAGCATAGTTCCCAACTTGTGGCCTGCCCTACAGAATTTGGATTTGCCAATCCCCACAACTGTACAAGCCAATTCCTATAAGTCTCATATTTACACATATATACACACATATACATACACACATATATATGCATATATACACACACACATATATATGTACATATCTTGTCGGTTCTGTTTCCCTGGAGATCCCTAACTAAAGCACACAAATACTGACTCACCTTCACTAGTTGACACAGATTAGGAAGATAAGAAATTTCCCATGAATTTTGCAGAGTGACCCAACCAGACAAGATATTTTCTCTCCTGTACTAGCAGTGTTCATTGAATGCTTGCTGATGAACACATACTTGCATGCATATCTCTATAGAAAGATATGATAGATCTGCAGTAGTTCATCCATTCTTTCTTGCCCAGGTTTGGTGAGGCCATGCATCATCATTTGGGAAACAGTGTACAGTGAGTAAGGGGAGGGAATAAGCCAGCTGGCCAACATGGTGATTAAAAACTGCTCTGGAGACTCATTGCAACTACACTCTCAGGAAGAGCAGATTTCAACTTGCAAATAGACAAGAATATTTATTTTCACCTTTAACCTAAAGCAATGAAGTACCCCAAAACATCAATACCAATAATGGGAAATTACCCAATAGCTCTGAACTGCAACAGGACTAGGTTTACTCTGACAGCAAAAGATCTGAAGAATCACAAAGCGGGTATAGCTCAGTGGTTAAGCGCCTGCTTCACATGTACGAGGTCCCAGGTTCAGTCTCTGGTACTTCCTAAAAAGTAAAAGAAAATTAAAAAATAAAAGAACCTCTTGTCAAGAGTCACCTCCTTTTCCCCAAGAAACTAATGGAATTTGCAACTGAATCAAAGATTTTATGGATGTCCCAAAAGCTAACCAGATTAATTGATAAAGAGAAAACAGACAGCTAAATTGACTGGAAATGATTTGAAAGTAGTTGCTTCTTTATGTTAAAGAATGCCCCCTAGCAATGCAGTGCAGTAATTACTTGGCATTAACATAGAAAGGGCTGGAAGCCAAGGGTACAACAACTTCCATGGGTGCTTAGGAATATCGTCTCAGCACAGTGGGCAAATAAAGCTCTGTTTTTTGTTTATTAGAGTATAGGCTCAACTGCTGAAATAACAACAAAAAGACCAAAAAGAAAAGGGTATAAAAAACAGAAGTGTATTTCTTTCTCAGGTAATAGTACAAAGAGGTAAGCAGGCAGTCCAATGCAAGTAGGTGACTCTGCTCCATGAGATTGTTGAAGAAACCACATTCTATCTAAGTTGTTTCACCATTCTCTAGTCACCCTCATTTGCATGACTGAAGCTGGATGAACAGAAGCCTATCTGTGTTCCTATCTGAAGGGGTTGAGAGAGAGGAAGAGTAGGACAAGAAATTTCATTTGAAAGATGAGTGACAACCTAGAGAATGGGAGAAAATATTTGGAAACCACATATCTGATAAGGGTTTAATATCCAAAATATATAAACAATTCAACAACAAAAAGACAACTCAATTTAAAAATGGGCAAAAGCCCTGAATAGACATTTCTCCAAAGAAGATATACAAATGGTCAATAAGTACATGAAGAGAAATCAGCATCATTAGCCATTAGGAAAATGAAATAAAAACCACCACGAGATAACATTTCACACCCACTAGAATGGCTACTATTAGAAACAAACACACCAAATAACAAGTGTTGGAGAGGATTTGGAGAAATAGGAACACTTGTTCATTGTTGGTGGGAATGTAAAACAGTTGGTGGTTTCTCAGAAAGCATGGAATTACTATATGACCTGGCAATCCCATTTCTAGGTATATACCCCAAAAGAATTGAAAGCAGAGACTCCAATAGATATTTGTACACCTATATTCACAGCAGCATTATTCATAACTACCAAAAAATGGAAGCAACCCAAGTGTCCACCAACAGATGAATGGATTAACAAAATGTGGTATATACATACAACAGAATATTATTTTAGCTATAAAAAGGAATGAAGTTCCAGGGAGCAGATGTGGCTCAAGCAGTTGAGTACCTGCCTCCTACATGGGAGGTCCCAGGTTCGGTTCCTGGTGCCTCCTAAAGAAGATGAGCAAGACAGCCAGTCGACGTGATGGGCTGGCAGAGCAAGCTGACTCAACCAGGTGCTTCAACTAGATGATGCAACAAGGAGACACAACAAGAAAAAACACAATGAGAGAAGCAACAAGCAGGGAGTGGAGGAGGCTCAAGTGATTGGGCACCTCCCTCCCACATGGGAGGTCCTGGATTCAGTTCCCGGTGCCTCCTAAAAAGAAGATGAGCAGACACAAAGAGTACATGACAAAACAGACACAGAGAGCAAACAACAAGGGGAGAGGAGGAGAAATAAATAAATAAAACAAATCTTTAAAAAAAAAAACAAGTGAGCAGGGAGCATATGTGGCTCAAGCCATTGAGCGCCCGCCTCCCACACGGGAGGTTCCAGGTTCAGTTCCTGGTGCCTCCTAAAGAAAAATACAAACAGATAACAAGCAGACAACAAGCAAAAAACAGCAAGCAGACAACAAGCACAAACAACAAGCAAACAAGAGGGAGCTATCTCAGGGGAGGGGAGGGGGGAAGTTCCAAAACATGCTACATATGGATGAATCTTGATGACATCATGTTGAGTGAAATAAGCCAGACACATAAAGACAAATATTGAATGATCCCACTGATACGAAATAATTAGAATAAGCAAATTCATAGACTCAGAAACTAGAATACAAGTTACCAGGGGCCAGGATGCGAGTAGGGAATGGAAGTTAATACTTCATTGGTATAGAATTTCTGGTTGGGGTGATGGAAAAGTTTTGGTAATGGGTGTTGATAGTGGCACAACATTATGGATGTAATTAACTCCAATGAATTATATATTTGAATGTGGTTAAAAGGGGAAATTTTAGGTTGTATATGTTACTAGGAATTTTAGGTTGTATATGTTACTAGGAAAAAATGAAAAATAGTAATAGTAAAGGACACCACCCAGCAACTCAGTGCAAAAATCATTTAGCATTAACATAGTCATTTGATTTATTTGGCATTTAACTAATGACTATGTGTAAAGGAACTCAGTGAGGTTACAGTATGATCTTCATAGCTAACACATAACTAAAGTAATACACAAATAAGGGCTAATATAAATTTAAGCTTCTATAAATTAATAGAGCATTTGACGTATCATCCTTTAGTGAGACACAAACTAAAGAAAAGATTGTATGAGCAATTTAGGTCAACAACCATATTTTACAATGGAAAACAGATGAAGCTATTGAGAACCCCTCAAGAATTCAGTTCGGTTATTATAATTTAAGATATGAATTGGATTAAATTATATCAATTACTTGAGAAATATGTACATTTTTCAATGAGCATATTATTTAAAATCTGACCTAATTTACTAATGAAAGAACAAGAGGCTTTTTATCTCTCCTTTCCCATTGAGGGTTTTTAAAATAGTTCTCAGTTTCTCATACTATAATACAGTTTTACATTTCCTGCTTTATCTGCAAAGGCGAGATAACTCAGTTGCTATTGTCCACGTAGACTTTCATTTAGACCAGACCATCTTTTATACAAAGTAAATCTCCTAACTTCATAGAGCTTAACAACTACTCCTGTTCAGAAACTCTGTAGGCAGTACCAAGAAAGAATCTTATGAAAGAAATTCTGCTTGTGTACAGTGTGAACAACTCCTTACCAAATAGCTTTTGTATTAAGAATGCTACATACATATCTTAATACCAGTGTATTAAGAATGCTACATACATATCTTTATATCACTGTATATTTTGAAATAAATATATATAAAATTATACAGTCCTAAGTCAGTTGCTGTTTTAGTTTTCATTTGTTTCAAATGTTTCATGACTTAAGTCTGTGACATTACAAGCCCCTTCAGAAGACTTAAAAAATATTAAAATACTACTTTCAATTTAAAGGACAAAATATCTGGAAAATTAAGGTCACATAATGTTTGAGAGCCTAATGGAGTATGGATTTCTGCTTGAAATACTTCAACCAGAAACCTCAGCAATCTTAAATCTGTCTCTCCTGGATATAAGTTTTAAAGCTTTAAATGAATTTTCAGAATATGTTTCACATCTCTCATAACTTCAGAAAAGAATACAGCAGAGAAGCAAAAAGAACTGTCTCTACAATAACAGAATTTTTATGCAGTACCAATAAATTAGAGAGCCTTTAAATAAAAGATGAATGGGATCATTCTTAAAGGAAGAAAAATAAGTATTAGAAGGTGTTCTTTGTAAGAATTTGTTCTTAGGTATAAAATACTTTTCAAAAGATTGAGAAATAGTAGGTTCTTTGATCCAAGATGTCATAAATGCTATAGAAACATGATTAAATCAATTGTTAATTTTAAAATGTAAGGTTTTTATTTCAGTATTTCTATAGTAAATATGGCTAGTTCCATATCACATTATAAAATTTAAGTCACATTTTTAGATTCAGTACTACACATGAAATATTGACAGACAAAATCACATAGAACATACATAACATTTGAAATAGGAAGACAGTACAAAATGTATTTCCAAAAAGTTCTTTTCAAACATTCATCTAAAACAGTTTTGCAATGTCTGGGGACATTTTTGGTTGTCAAAATTCGGGGGAGGGGGTACTATCGGCATCCAGAGGGTAGAGGCCAAGGATGATGCTAAACATCCTACAATGCATAAGACAGCACCCACAACAAAGAATTTATCCAGCCCCAAATGTCAATAGTTTCAAGGTTGAGAAACCCTGTTTCAATACCAAGCACATGATCAAATGTGCTTGAATAAATGTACAATGAAAAAATTTTGCTCAATGAATGAATGAATCTTAATAAAAGATTTAGGGGACGATGTGGCTCAAATGGTTGGGTGTCCGTCTCCCATATGGAGGGACCTCGGTTCGATCCCCGGGACCTCCCGGTTAAAAAAAAAAAAAAAAAGAAAATATTTAGTTTCCACTTTTTATAGCTTACTTCCTCCGTCAATTTGATGATACCTAATACAGATTTGATTTCTCTTCTCAAAATCTTCATCCACTCATTCACCAGATTCTTTTATGGTGCCAAATGTGACCAAATAGATGAAACTCTCCAAGGACCCTGCCCTATGATACCATTCCAAGTCTCCAAAAGAGGGACATTACATTGGTCATTAGCAGGTGAAAACATTTTCCAATGCCACTGGTATATTAAGAACTCAAAAATGTATATTTTTAGCTACAGAAATTAGAACTCTATTATTCTTTCTGGCCACAGGTGTTAATAAACCAAGGAATTTCAAATTTACAAGTCAAGACCAAATAACTAAAACTGAAATACTCTTTAGAAAATATTCATCATGTAAACAATGTTAGAAAAGATTAAAAGGCCCACATGATCTTCCTAAAGAATAATTCCTAATTTCTAGTTCAAAACAATTGTATTAGTCAGGGTTCTCTAGGGAAACAGAACCGAAAGGAGATATGTGCAACTATTATGGGATTTTAGAAAACTGTCTCATGCAACTCTGGGGATGCACAAGTCCAAATTCCATAGGGCAGGCTGCAAGTTGGGAACTCCGAAGGAAGTTTTCAATGAATTTCCCAGGAGAACCTGGCTGTCTGAAGCAGAGATGAAAATTCTTTTCTTGCTGAAATCATCACTTCTCCTTTTAAAGCTTCAACTGATTGGATGAGACTTCTCTCATTGTTGAAGGCAATCTTCTCAGTTGATTGTAGATGTAATGAGCCATAGATGCAATCAACTCACTGATGATTTAAGTCCATGAAATGCCCTTACAGTAACAATCAGGCAAATGGTTACTTAACCAAACAACTGGGCACCATTACCCGGTCAAGTTGACAAATGAACCTAACCATCACAACAATCTTAAAGGAATCTTAGTTTTAAAAACTCTGGCATCCCCAATTTAATCTAATATAAAAATTGTTCCCAGAGTGAAACTCTGATTTTTACGTCTTTTTATCTAGATTTATATGTATCCTTAATTTTTATCTAGCTAGAGATTGATTTTATTATCAAATGCATCTAATGGTGTTTGTCTCTGAAAGGAAAAGTTATGAATAATTTTTTCTTTGTAATTTTTTGAATTTTCCTATTTTTTCACTCCATACATAATAATTTTGTAAGAAAAGTAAATGATATATTCAAAGAAAAAGAGCCTCTGGTAATCCACATATATTCATTAATTTCTATAGAAACATATATTATTCCAGGGTTAAATTTTAAGAACAATAAAGCTAATCAGAAAAACAGGGAATTTCTAAATTATCTCTCTTTAAAGAACCCACCTCTTATATATGGGGGAAAAGTGAATATAACTGAAAGAGACTTATAAAGAAATGCTTCTAGCCAAAACAATAACATTAAATGAATTATAAATACTAAATCAATCATAAACTTTCACACATTATTCTGTTACTGTACTTTGGTCTTCGTTGTCCTTGGAGATAAATGTTGCTATGAGAAATATATCATTGTCCTGTGTATTTAAATATTGCCCTGAGATAATGTTATTCCAATAAGAAACACCCTAAGAATTGCATCAACTAAAGCTATGACATGGCCCTACAGTCATAGAATGTAGAGCAATCTAAAACCTGTTCAAATGTTTATTCAGACAGAAGTGAAGGGCACAACTTCTCAAAGGAAAATGGTTTTTAATAAAAACTTATAAATAGAATGTTTTCTACCAGAGGTATTGGCCCAAAATGAACCAATGAATAAGGAAATTCTATATAGGATTATTCCAAGCTTATCTGAAGCCACAAGCACTTGGAAAACCCAAAACAATCAAAATAAGTACATTACCTAGACATGCTTTCAAATCTATTCCTCCCCGCTGGGTACAACAACCAGAAAGGATGTTGATTTGTTCTTTCCATTCTTTTTTATGGCTAAATGAGCATGCAAAGCTTCAAAAGAGAGACAAAAATGGAGATGACAGCACAATTTATGAATCTAAAATAATCTCTGTGAATCAGTTTCGTTGAAATGGGCAAAAAAGTATGTAAATATCCCAATCGAGTAGTAGCCTTTGTAAGAAGATCTGAATTTAGGATTACTCAGATTACAAAGGATTTATGTACATATCAGTTCCCTGATGCATTTGTTTAGAGATCACTAACTATTTTTTAAAAGCAATCTAGGAGAGATGTGGCTCAAGCGGCTGAGTGCCTGCTTCACATTGGAGGTCCCAGGTTTGGTTCCCAGTGCCTCCTAAAAACAAAAAAACAAACTAAAAAGCAAACAAATGAGAAAACCAACTCAGGAGAGCAGATGTGGCTCAGTGGTTGAGCACTGGCTTCCCATATACGAGGCCCCAGGTTCAAACCCCAACCCTAGTACCTCAAAAAATAAAAAAAAATAAAGGCAATCTAGCTACCAACACTTAAATTATAAATTCTTTCCATAAATATTTATTGGGGGCCTACCAAGCACAGAGGACTATATAAGCTTTGAGGCTTTGGCCTCAAGAAGCTTAAAAGTCTAATTGGGAAGAGAAGACATACCTAGAAATAACTTGAAAAGAAAACAAGAAGGAATAAGTGCCTAAAGGGCAGTGAAAATAAAACGTCATAAGAGATCAGAAGAAAAAGAAGCAACTTCCAGCTGAGGTGATCAGAGAAGACATTCAAGTTGGATGGCGACACTTGAGATAAGCATGGACATATAAATGGGATTTTTACAGTCTTAGAAGAAGGGAAATGGATTGTAAGGGAAGAAAAGCAATGCAAGCAAAGGTGGGCATGTGAGAAAGCATCCATGCTCATTCAGAAGTTCTGCTGACTAAATGAGAGTACTTCAGAAAGAGGAGTCATTAAATATGAAGTACAAAATTAAGACTAGGGCCAATTTGGGAGGCTTGACCATAAGGCTGAGAAGTCTGGGCTTTATTGGGTAATTGAGGAACTGGTAAAGATTTCTGAGCAGGAAAAAGTATTATCTAAGTTGTTCTTTAGAAAGATCAATCTAGCCATAATTGAAGTAACTGAACATCAGTCAAATGCAGATGATATAGCTCAGTGACTATAATGCAAGCCTGCAGGAATATAGGAATTCATTTATAAAATTATAAATTATATGCATCTTTTCAGTAACACAGCTCTATAAACTGTCTTGCTCATACTAGAACCTAATTATATAAGCATCTAAAAAGGTCATAAGTACTATAAAATGATATCACAAAACCTCTTGCCTCTGCCTGGAAATCATTCCACCCCCTTTCCCTTCTTGTAAACTCCTAATCCTGTAGGTCTCAGTTTAAATGTCACTTCCTCAGAAAGGCCCTTTTAAAATCACTTATCCAAATTAAGTCCCCCTGTTACTCTCTTTCAAAGCAATTTGTACTTTTTCTTCATAGCTCTTATCACAATTTATAATTATACATTTGGGTCATGAATTGATTAAAGTCTGTCTTAATTCCCCTTAATTATGAGGGGAAGGACTGTACTATTTTTGTTCATCATTACATACCCCAGAGCCTAAAATGGTGCAAGATAGAGTAGGTACTTGCCAAATATTTGTTCTATGAAGAATGAATGAAAAAGAGAAGAACAGATTTTAAGGTCACCACTCTAATGCCCTTATTTCCTAAAAGTACTATAAGCTACTTTTTCAGAAAGCAAATTAAAAGAAATCTTAAATTTCAACTTAAGAACAAATTCTAATGTGCTAAAATTAGAATAAGAGTCTGTACCACCACAAAGAAAGCCTATTAAATCAAATATTCAAGCCAAAATATACATTGATATTTCTCATATTTTTACAGAAATAATTCATAATGCAATTAAACTGGAATAAGAAATAGAATCTGAGTTCAGGGTAAATCCTACAATTCAGATGTAAAGAAGGCAATTATACACTTGTTGTGTCTCCTTGATCCATGCATATTATGTTAGAACCTCAAAAAGAACTTCAACATTCAACAAGAAAGATTTTACTTCAACCAAATCATCACTGGAGTAGGGAAAAACCCTCAAATAAAGAAGACTAAGCTCCTTCACAAATAATTCATTTCCAAATAATAAATACTTAGAACTCAAACACATGCTACTTGTACCTGTGTACTCTACATCACAAACTTGGTCCAAAGTTTTCTTCATATAATAAGAAACTTAGAGAAGATTAGCAATGTAATGAACCTTAAGTCATCAAGATCTAGAGAAATCAAAAGTTCAACATGTGGTATTTGGGACCTTATCAAAGATGCAACTCTCCATAAAATTTTAACTTAGGGTGATTTTTACCCAATTCACTAGTACATTATGAGCTAGAAAGACCTAACTAACTGCCAGTAAGACTAGAGAAATTAGTTTAAACCTTGGAAATGTCTAGGTAACTTGGTACAATGGAACATCTACAATATCATCATTTTGGTGTATTTGTGCAACTGAATTTTACAAATCAGATGCACTATATAAACTTAAATAAAAAGGGGAAAAAACCATCATAGATTTGCTCAGGAAGGTACAGTCAGTATTGCTATAAGGAGACATCATTGTTCCTAAAGTCACCACGCTATGTAAAAATCACATAAAAACCATAGGATTTATGGGGAAAATGGTGTTAGGGTAACAACACTCGAAAACTGAATCAGTGACACATACACAAAAGACAAGATCCTAGTAGAAATAGTCACACAGTTTTATACATATTAAATGGTTAGGGAATACATAAATACTAAAATAAATATGGCACTTTATCTTGAAAAAGATCTGAAGCTTGCTTGTGGATGTGAGCATTTGAAACGTTGCAGCTTGGGAAGGATTATGAAGTTGTGGAAGGAAGGCTATCTGTAATGAAGGAGAAAGTTGTACACCAGATACAGATGGGTGTGGTTCATAGAACACAAGGTGGAAAGAGGTATCTGGAAGATTTCTGAAGTGTGTACATGCGTTTGTTTTGTGTATTCCTACATGGGTTGTCAATTCAGCCAGGTGCAGTTTTCTGAGTTCATCTAGTTTTTCTTGCTAACACAATTGTACATAAGCAAACACAAAATTCACTTATGCTCAAATGGTATCCTAATATATCAAATCACATTGTAATAATTTCCAGTTTTCAAAACAACCATTATTAGCAGAACTGGCATATGGATATTGAGATTCAAAGCGCTAATACTACTGGAGACTGCAATCACTTCCCACTGCTCAAAAGTTTTCAGCCCAATGGAATCATAAGATTTTGAAAAATCATAGATTCATTAAGAGAAAAAAGTCACAATTTCTAAATAGATTTTTATAAATCATGTGGCCAAATTCAGAAAATGGTAGGGTATGCATGGCTCCATGAAAGTATAATCATCTTCACAAAATCATTGTCTTCAAAGAAATAAGTATATAGTGAAATAAAATCGGAACATCACTGGTAAATACAGAATTTGATCAAATCTAGTTTTTGCTCAGTAGTACTGGATCTTTTCCTATAATCAGCAGCAATATTATTAACAAACCTTCACACATTCTCAACACCTTCAGCAGCTATTACTATGCTAACCAAAGCACAGAGCCAACAAAATGGCGCAGCAGAAT
Source organism: Cabassous unicinctus (assembly GCA_029593785.1). Classification (NCBI taxonomy): domain Eukaryota; kingdom Metazoa; phylum Chordata; class Mammalia; order Cingulata; family Chlamyphoridae; genus Cabassous; species Cabassous unicinctus. Next base: position 7,140 of record JAQZBX010043597.1, on the reverse strand, counting down.
ACACAAACATTAGCAATAGCATTTTTCCTGACCTTGTCTAGGTTGGTATAATTCCTTTTTTCATAATTAATGTTTTCACCTTTCCATTTTCTTGTTTTCTACAGTTCCTTAGGCTTAGTTCTATATTTAAATGGATTCCATAAGCCCTGCCAATCCTTTCATACCTCTGTTTCTCCAGTCCCAAATTCTTTATCTTTATTCATAGCTTAGATGACAAATTTTATTCATGAGGCAGTTTTTCAGGCCTTGAATGTCTGAGAATATCATTTGTTACCTTTATACATAAACAATAAGTTAACTACAGTATAAAATCTGTGGGTCACACTGTTCCCTGCCCACACACACCCCACCAAAGCTCCAGAGACACTGCCTCCTGGATTTGGCTATTACCATGACATCTGAGGTCAGTCTGATTTTTCTGCCTTTTGGGTGACTTGCTTTTTCTGCCTGGATACCTGTAGTATTCCTTTTTAACCTTGAAGTAACTTTACAATTATATGCTTACTTGGTATCAATCATCCTGTTTCAGTTTTTCCTAGAACTGAGTGCCCTTTTGATCTGCAGAATTTCCTTTACCTTAAGGTGTTTTCCTGAAGTATATATATGAAATATTTCTGCCCATTTGTTCTCCTCTTTTTATCAGGTACACCAATAATGCACATGTTGGATCTCCTCTGCCTAAATATATATTATATTATATAGAACTCTCAGTGGCAAGCCTAATTTGAATTACTTAGATAAGAGGAATTTATTGAAAGAATACCAGAGTATCTCATATAACTCTAGGAGATGCATAAAGTGCAACTGAGCCTCAAGAATAACTAGAACAAAAGAACAGTGTTTATCTCAATCTTGTCTTTTATCTCTGCTTCTGTGTGTAAGCTTGATTCTCACTACTAGAGGCTGACCAACTTCCTCCACAAGGCAGGGAACATGGCTGTCAATGGAGCCAAAGCCTCACATCCCATGACTTCCACCACCAGAGGGGGACTCCCTTTATTTTCTTAATTCCAATTTTTAAAAATCCCATGTTCCCTTCAGTTTCTTTGAGTAAATATAGATGTATGTGTTTGGAACTTCTGTTTCCTAAAATGATTCTTAATCTGAAAGGAACTTCATCTGGATGCTTAGAGTAAAGCATCTTAGGCAACTTTTGGTTTGCTAATTCAATGCTTATTCATTTCTGTTGATTTGATTCTAGTCAACTTCTGCAAAGCTCATTGCCATTTCTTCCTCTTACTTCCTCCCCACTTCACTGTAGGTTAGGAGTCGTGTATGAAAAGTAATACATGGTATGTTTGCAATGTGCCCTTAGCCTTGCTTTGTCTTCTATTCAAATATGGAACTGGCTCCTTCAGGATTTTCTAATATTTCCAATGGTCTGTCCCAATGCCAAACCCTCACAGGACTGGGCACTGAGGCCCTCTCATTTATTTTCAGTGAAATTCACACTCTGTTTACAATCTAGAGAGGTGTGTATTAGCTTTTAGCATCTTCCCTTTATTTGATCCAAAGTTTACTATGCTTCTTAGATAAAAGTCCATTACTGGGAACTGAGATACTTCCCAGTTTCATGGAATTTTCACCTTTAATTTTCATTCTATTTGTTGATTTTGAGCTCCATGACAAGAAATATCGTGAACATGCCTTTATTTTCTGAATTCTTAGAAATAATAGTTACTATTAAAATTCTACTTTGGAAAAATTGCAATCCATTCACTCATCAAATATTCATGGACTATCAACTGTATGCAGGGATCTTTGAGAAGCACATAAGATAAAGGAATGATGGATACAGAAATATTTCCTGTCCACTTGTTGCTTATATTATAGTGGGGAAGATATTTTTTTAAAATAATCACAAGATAATAGGGTCAATGAGTAAGTAAAAGACTAGTTGTTAAAGCAGAGATTAAACAGAGCATCCAAGAAGTACGAATTAAATTATGTTAGCTAGACAATCTCTGGTTGCTTCCTAGGAAGTGATAAAAGTCTCTTTGAAACTAATTTTCTTTATTTTGTGAAGTAACTTAAGTTACTTCCCTTAGTTAAAGATTGCAAGATGTGTAAGTATTTTACATCTGCATATAATAAGACTTTTATTGCATGCAAAACCTAGAAAAAACTACTTTTTTTCTTAGAATACATAGCCCACAAGCCTTCTCAGAGTGTTTGTTGGGATTCAAGTTAAGGAAACCTGTTGCGGTAAACCTGACATGTCCCTGCCCAGTCTTCTGGAAGGAAGGGATAAAAATAAACAAGAGCGTACTTATTATGCAGGGGCTGTGACACCGAAGCTCAATCCAAGAGCCCAAGGGTTGATGGAGGATGGGTGACTCTAGTCTGGCCTATAACCACCCTTATACAATCTTATGCTTTGAGGAACAATGATTGAGTATACGAATATAAACTAACAATACATACTGGACCTAGAAGGTCATCACAGATGCAGTAGATAATTTTCCCCTTTGGTTTGTGCAGGACCAGTCTTCACTAGCAATAGCCTTTATCAACACATCTACATTGGTACTTGTCAGATACTCCTGCTCAGTCTCCACCGAGTGCAAAGAACTCACCTTCCTTTGGAACACCTAAGTTCTAAGACAACAAAGCAAAGAGAGAGTCCTCAAGAAGGAGATATAGAACTCACTGGCAATAAAATATATAGAAAACAGTGCAATTAACTGAATAATTAAAAGAGCTATGACTACTTCTGGTAGACCAACGGGAGAAGTGAGATGCTTCAGGGTACCGTTACCCAACAGAAACTCTGAACAACTAGCAACAACTGGCAAGATCCGTTTTCATCAAACCTCTGGAAAACAGTAAGAGAGTTACAGTTATTGGGTAAATGCCAAAACAAGAAAATGCAGCTTAAAAATGGAGGAGAATGCTGACTAAAACAGATTTATTGTTATTGTAGTTATTATCTTGTGTAAACTGAGTAACTTGTAACATTGATATAAAAAATAAATTTTTAAATAAAAAAAAAACTGATAGGAGACACTCATGGAGCTTGCTGGCCCTTCCCCCACAGTGTAGAGCTAGGCTACACTCTCATTGTGGGGCCCAAGCCCTGTTCTATAGGGAGCAGAGTAATCCCTATGCACCTATTAGAGTGCCTGCATGTTCTTTCCAATCTATTTAGATGCCAATCTATCCAAACAATAGACAAAATCAACAAAACCAAAAGTTGATTCTTATAAAAGACCAATAAAATCAACAAACTTTTAGCTAAATGGACAAAGAAAAAGAGAGAGGACACAAAAATAAAAATCAGAAATAAAAGGGGACATTACTACTGACTCCAGAAAAATAAAAAGGATTTTAACAGGATACTATTAACAACTGTACACCAGCAAATTAGATTACCCAGATAAAATGGACAAATTCCTAGAAAGACACAAACTACCTACACTGACTCAAGAAGAAATTGAAGATCTCAAAATACCAATAAGTAAAGCGATTGAATGAGCAATTAAAACTCCCAACCAAGAAATCTCTAGATGGCTGATAAACGTTCTAAATATTTCAAGAACAATTAACTTCAATCCTGTTCGAAGTCTTCCAAAAACTGACGAGGAGGAAACACTTCCAAACTCATTCTATGAGGTCAACCATCACTGTAATACCAAAGCCAGGTAAAGGTACCACAAGAAAAGAAAATTATAGCCAATTAACCCATTTGAATATAGATGTGAAAATCTTCAACAAAATACTAGGAGACCGAATCCAGCAGCATATTAAAAGAATTATACATCATGACCATATGGGATTTATCCAGGTATGCAAGGGTGATTCAACATAAGAAAACCAATTAATGTAATACACCACATTATTAGAACAAAGCAAAATCACCAAATGATCATCTCAACAGATGCAGAAAAGGCATTTGACAAAATTCAGCACCCCTTCCTGATTAAAAAAAAAAAAAAAACACTCAGAAAACTAGGATAGAAGGTAACTTCCTCAACACATTAAAGGGCATGTATGAAATACTCACAGCTAACATCATACTCAGAGGCCAAAGACTGAAAGCTTTCCCTCCAAGATCAGGAAAAAGACAAGGATGCCCACTGTCACTACTGTTAATTAATATGGCACTAGAAGTTATAGCCAGAGAAAATAGACAAGAAAAAGAAATCAAAGGCATCCAAATTGGAAAGGAAGAAACAAAACTTTCCCTATTTTTGACATGATCCTATTTATATAAAATCCTGAAAACTCTACAACAAAGCTGCTAGAGCTAATTTAAAAATTCAGCAGGTAGGGTACAAGATCAGTACAAAAGCAGTGGGGTACAAAAATAAGAATGTATCTATACCATAGACATGAACAATCTGAAGAGGAATTGAAAAAGGAAATTTCATTTACAACAGCAACTAAAAGAATCAAATATCTAGGAATAAATATAACAAAGGATGAAGAAGGATTTGGACATGGGAAAACTTTAAAACATTGCTAACAGAATCAAAGAAGACCTCAATAAATAAAGGACATTCTGTTTTCATAGATCAGAAGACTAAATATTGTTAAGATGTCAATTCTATCCAAAGTGATGTACAGTTTCAATGTAATTTCAATCAAAATTCCAACAGCCTTCTTAGCATAAATAAAAAAATCAATCATCAAATTCATGTGGAATGGTAAGGGGGCCCTGAACAGCCAAAACCATCTTGAAAAAGAACTAGAAAAATCACACTTCCAACTTATTACAAAGCTACAGCCTTCAATATAGCATGGCACTGGCACAGGACAAATATATAGACCAATGAAACATACTGAGAGCTCAGAAATCAACTCTCAAAAAAAAAAAAAAAAAAAATCAACTCTCACATTTATGGTGAGTTGATTTTTGACTAGGAAGCAAAGACCAATCAATTGGGAAAGAATAAATAGGCTCTTCAAGAAATGGTTCTGGGAAAACTGGATGTCCATATGCAAAAGATGAAGGTGGATCCCTACCTCATACCATATACAAAAATCAACTCAAAATGGACCAAAGACCTAAGTATAAGAAACAAAACCATAAAACTCCTAGAAGAAAACACAGGGAAGCATCTTCAGACCAGGCAATAGTTTCTTAGACTTTATATCAAAAGCACAAGCAACAAAAGGAAAAACAGATAATGGGACTTCATCAAAATTAAAAACTTTGGGCATCAAAGGATTTCATCATGAAAACAAAAAGACAACCTACAGAATGGGAGAAAACATTTGGAAGCCCTACATATCCAATAAGGGTTTAATACCCAGAATATATAAAGAAATCCTACAACTCAACAACAAAAAGACAAAGAAACCAATGTAAAAACGGGCAAAAGATTTAATAGACACTTCTCCAAAGAACATATACAAATGGCCAATAAGCATATGAAAAGATGCTCAATATCATTAGCCATTAGGGAAATGAAAATCAAAACCACCATGAGATACCATTTCACACTCACTAGAATGGCTATTATTAAAACACATACAACATTACAACAACAGATACAGGCCATTACATATCTTGCCATAACCTACAAAATTGTGTGGGAGAGAGTGTAAACTACAATGTAAACTATAATCCATGCTCAGTGGCAATGCTCTAAAACATTTTCATCAATTGTAACGAATGTACCACACTAATGAAAGATGTTGCTAATGTGGGAAAATGTGGGAGGTATGGGAGTGGGGCATAGGGAATCCCCTATATTTTTATGTAACATTTATGTAATCTGAATACCTTTAATATAATATATATATATATATATTATATTTATATATATATGCATACACACACACAAAATAACAAGTGTTGGGGAGAATGAGGAGAAATAGAACATTCGCTCATTGTTGGTGGAAATGTAAAATGCACAGCCTCTGTGGAAAATAGTTTGGTGGTTCCTCGGAAAGTTTAGTATAGAATTATCATATGACATGGCAATACCACTTCTAGGTATATACCCAAAAAAACTGAAAGCAGGGACTCCAACAGATATTTGCACACCAATGTAGAGTGGCATTAATCACAATTTCCTAAAGATGGATGCAATCCAAGTGTCCATCAACAAATGAATGGATAAACAAAATGTGGTATATGGATACAATTGAATATTATTCAACCATAAAAAGGAATGAAGTTCCAAAGCACGTTACAACATGGAAGAACCCTGAAGATATCATGTTGCGTGAAATAAACCAGACATAGAAGTACAAATACGATCTCACTGACATGAAATAACTAGAATAAGCAAATTCATAGAGTCAGAAATTAGAATACAGGTTACCAACGGCTGGGGTGGGGGGAGTGAATGGAGAGTTAATGCTTAATTGGTACAGTTTCTGGTAAGGGTGATGGAAAAGTTTTGGTAATGGATGGTGTCGACGGTACCACAACATTGTGGCTATAATTAATACCACTGAGTTTAGTATTTGAATGTGTTTAAAAGGGGAAAAATTAGGTTGCATGTATGTTACAAGAATAAAATTCTTTTTAAAAACTATTGGACTGTACAACACAGTGAATCGTAATGTAAACTATGGACTATAGTTTATAGTGTAATTATAATAATATTTTTTTCTCAATTGCAACAAAGGTACCACACTAATGAAAAGTGTTAATAGTAGGAGCTGTGGACTAGAGTGGACTTGGTGGTGTTCTGTTGTAGACATATTGTGATTCAAGCAATGGAAGAAATTGTAACAGTGAGGTGGAGCCGGTGGCCACTGGACGTTTTTGGGGCAGGGAGAGGAGGGGCAGTTGAAATACAGGGGCTTTTTTGGGACTTGGGAGTTGTCCTGAGTGGCAGTGCGGCAACGGATGTAGGCCATTTTCCATCAGCATATACCATGCAGAACCGTGTGGGAAAGAGTGTGGTCTATTATGTGAACTGTGGTCCATGCTCGGTGGCAAGGCCCCAGGATGTGCATATCCATTGCGGGTGTTGTGTCACAGGGATGAAGGATGGTGGTGTGGGATGTTGTTGGAGGTGTGGGAGGTGGGGAACATGGGAATCCCTGTAATTTCTGAGTAATATTTAGGTAATCTTAGCACCTTTAAAAATACATATATATATACATATATATAAATAACATTTATGCAAACAAATGCACATAAATGCATATGTATTTATATATCATTTTACAAATATTTGT
>JAQZBX010043596.1:0-21592 GCA_029593785.1 Cabassous unicinctus | reverse complement strand
GATAGATAGATAGACAGACAGATAGATCAATCTAGTGCCCTTTATCTGAAAATGTCACAGAAAACAAATGCTCCAGCTTCTCCTTAATACTTTTGCTAACTATCCAACCTTGTTTATATTGGAAATATTCTCTCACAGACACATTTTCCACTGCAAATTCTCTTAGAATTTATTTTATTCAACAAATATATTGACCAGTCATTTTTTAACCTTTATTGAAAAAGTTGGAGTAAAAGATATTGGTGATGAATGCACAATATTCTGAATGTACACTTGAAAATAAATAAAATGCAAAATCTTGAGTTGTATGTGGGTTACTACAATTAAATGTTTAAACTAATTAATTAATTAATTAGATGTATTCTGTTTTAACAATATCAAAGGCTCAATATTGTTAAGATGCCATTTCTTCCCAACCTGACCTATACATTCAGCTCAATCCAGTTCTAAATGCCAGCAGGTTATTTTGAGAATATTGACAAAATAATCCTAAAGGTTATATGGCAATACAAAAAACCTAGAAAGACAAAAATAATGAAGAAGATCAAAGTTGTAGAAACCATAGCACCTGATACTACCAAGTTAGCCTAAGCAATACTGCAGAAACACAAGTTACAGGACTGTACAAATTGATTTAAAGACTACTATCAAATTACAATAATCAAACAGAGTTGTTTAATTGAAATAGAAGCATAAACTAATGTTACAGAACCAAGACATAGACACACACAAATGTGGTCAAGTAATCATTCACATAAAAGTAAAGTCTATTCAATTGAGAAAGTGTGGTCTTTTCAACAAATTGTTATGGAGAAATGGGATGCACTCATGCCTTTAAAAAATGAAATTTATTTTATTCAACAAATATTTTGAGTAGTCATTTTGTACCCTGTGATGAAAAAGTTGAAGTAACGGATATTGGAGAAGACAACACAAACATCTGAATGTAATTAATATTACCAAATTTTATGCAAAAATTAACTCAATATGAATCACACACTTACAAGTAAAAGTCAAACTATAAAACTTCTAGAAAAAAACATGCAAGAAAATCAAGGGGCCAGTGGTTTGTTGATGACTGTTTACATATAGCGCCCACAGCATGATCCAAAAAAAAAAATTATAACTTGGGCTTTATTAAAATATAAAACTGCTGCTCTGTGAAAGACTTGATAAGGAAATGAAAAGAAAATCAACAGGCTTGGGTAAAATATTTGCAAAACATATCTGATAATTTTTTTTTTTAAATATAAACACCTCTTAACACCCATCAATAAGAAAGCAAACACTCAATTTAAAAATGGGCAAAAGATCTGAATAGAATCCTAACCAACAAGATAGACTCTTGACAAAGGGATTGTGGGATCATGGCCAATGGGTTAGGGAGATAAGGCTCAGCTCTCACTATAACAACAGAGAAAGAGAGAGATGCTGCTGTGGGGACGTGCTTTGGGGCACAGCAAAACAGGAAGCTACTTCACAACTACCAGAAGAGTGAGGTTCAGAGATACAAAGAAGCTAAAACAAGTAATTGTGAATTATTAAATCTCTTGGCTTCCAGGAAGGGCTCCCCTTCCCCAACCCCAAGATATTAAGTGAGGGTAAAACTCCTGGTGAATTTTATTTAACTGAGAGGAGAACAGATGTCTTCCTCCTTTAGATATACACAGAGAGGGAATGTGTTGAGTCATCTAGGTGTGTACTGGACAAGTAGGGAAGCCAGGGAATAATCATGGGTTGTTTGACTTGGTGGCTAGAAGCAGCAGACATACCTGGCCTTCAGGGCAGATAAATTAGGTGGAACCACTGGCTACTTGCTCCAAATGGAACATGATGGCAGATTCCCTGTGAGGAAAAGGGGTCTGGGAGGGTTGAAAGTGATTTCTTCATGGTGAGTTTAGCCAGCTGTCCGCCCCCCCGGCTGAATATAGGAAGGGACCTGGACCTCACAGGGAGAGGGGAGGGGTATGTCCTCAGGCAGGCTGTCATGATCAGTCATCTAAGTAAAGAAAGGAATTGCCTGAGAGAGGAGGCAGAGACCGGCAGCTGATCAACAGGATTCTGGTGGAATGCAGGTAATCTAACCTGCCCAAGGGAAAATGGGTGGATAGCCTTCTGAAAGGCTAATGAACCTAAGGAGGCAGAAAAGCTCAGTGGAAGAATTCCTGCCTAGAATATTCAAAATCCCTGGCTCTTCCTTGAGAAGTGATCCACTGGGGTACCAGGCATCCAGCTGAACCTTTATGACAGGGAACATATAGACATTCTCCTTGTATTAGCTTTTCTTGGAATGCATTTTTTAAAAATGTTCCTTTTTTTAATTCTCCTTATTTTACTCACTAAAACCTGGTTCAAAACCTGAAGGGTGAGTGACTAATAAAAACCAGCAGCCTGAGAAGAACCTTAAGGATCTAAGAGAGAAGGCTGTTTCACTGTGTTTATTCTTTTTCTTCTATTTTTTTTTAATGTGTCACTGCTGTCTTGCTTCTTGTTTGTTGTGTATCCCCTTCCTTTGTTTTTCTGCTAGTTTGTTTATTTTCCTTTTTCTTTTGTTTACTATATTACTCTACCTATGCTATTTCTTTTCTCTCTTTCATATTTATATGATTTATTTTCCATTGTTGCTCTTTCATTGCAATATTTTATTCGGTTTCCAAATTTTCTTGTTTATATTTCTCTGTCTCTGCTTTTTTCTCTATTTACATTTCTTTTTTACTCTTTTCTTTCTCTATTTTCTCTTTTCTTTTTCCCTCTTCTATCCATTCCAGCATTTTAATTAATTCCATATATTTTTCTGTATTCTGTTGCTTATTTCTTTTTTCAGTTCCACTTTTCTAATCTTCCTAGTCTGTGTTTTAAACTCGTGTTAATTTTTAAATTTACTATGTCATGAATCCATCCTGATATAAATAAATTATTGACTAAATAGGTGAGAAATAATATCCCATGCAGAAGTATTACAATAATTTTTGCAAATATAGCTCTCTCAAAGAGGTGGAACATAAATCCCACTCCTTAATTCTGGGCTTCAACTAATAACTTCTTTCCAAAAGTGATATATGTGAAGCCAGATAAATGAGGGATTATATAGCAGGGGAACATACAAACACTGTTGGTCAAGGTCAACATCAACAGTGATAAGTAATGTTGATAAAATGCACTCTGGCTATGATGTGATAAAAATGTCACTTTATCTCTGGAGTCTTCCTCCAAACACACATAATCTCAGTCTAGTAAGAGAAAAACATCAGACAAATCCCAACTAAGGTACATTTTACAAACTGCCTGACCAGCACTCCTCAAAACTATTCAGCTCATCAAGCCAAGGATGGTCTGAGAAACTGTCCCCATCACACATATTTTTCACATTCTATGGAAAATAAATATAATCTGGTACTCTGGGTGGGTAAAGCCAAGAACAGGGGAAAGTAAGTGCACAGTTATGGAAACCATCTCATTATCCTTGTAATTTTTCTGTAAATCTAACACTGTTAAAATTATTAAGTTTATTAAGAAGTAAATCCAAAAGCTTGGGAGAAAACAAACTCTGAGCTTCATTCCAGACATTATTGCAGGTCTTGGACAAGATTATCAAACTGCTGTAAGTCTCATATTCTTCATCCATTAAATCAGAATAGTGAAACCAATGCCATAGAGTAATTTAAATAATTAAATAAAACAATGAGTATAAAATATCAGACATTGAGCCTAGTATTAATAGTTAATATTTTATACATTAAGACTCATCGCCACACAGATTCACTCTCCACACCTCCTTCCCTATATACACTATGGTATTTCCAGCCTTCATCATCAGTGTGACATTTTGACAACAGCAATAGTCACAATGACCTGAGTGAGCTTTCCTCAGTGCAAGACTTTTCATGAATGTCACATTCTTTAAAACGTGCACTGACTCTTCAATAACTTCAAACATAATAATCCATCTAGTGGACAAAACACAAGGCTCTCTGTTATCTGCTTCCTGCCAACCTGTCCAGGGTCATGTTCCATTTGTCAAGTCCTGCCCTTCAGAGTTCACCAGATATTAATAACTATTTCTGAAACCTTACCACACTTTATGGTTATTTTTGTTTGTTTGTTTGTTTGATTTTTTGTTATTTTTTTATGGTTATTTTGATACCGGCTTTCTGTCCCTGACAGAAACTGCCTGCTTCTACCCATTTCTCTTCTGGAACGACTCTAATTCCTCCTTCAAGGCTCAGTAAAATGACCAGCCCTCTTGTGAAGTATTTTCTAACCTCCATAGATGAGTCCAAACTTTTGGATCATATTCAGGAGGATTTTTGAGCCACCTCAGGATATAGCATTTATTCATTTCTATGTTTTTTAATGCATTGAGATGTAATTTCTATAATAGGAAGACAAAAGTGTTAATCATTTCTTTATTCCCAGAATAATATTTAGTGCTTACCATAAAGTATTTGATGAACAAATGTTTGTTGAATGACTAACTAATAAATGAATGCGTTAGCATCATCAGACAATTACCACTAATTATGGTCTATACCATAAATATGGTGCATTTTTCCATTCCCACCTATTATTAACACAATCTGTAACAAATGTTCCACAACAATGTAATGTGTTGTCAGGGGGAGGTTGCATGGCAATTATACACATTTGCATGATTGTTTTGTAAGTTCACAACTTCTTAGATAGATAGTTAAATAGATAGATAGACAGATAGATGAAAGTGAATAAACAGATACCTCTAACAATTGTAGAGAAAGAAGTAGTGAAATAAGCAAAAATCATGCTAAGACAGGGAAGCCCCGAGAAGGAAGATATTTTAGTGTATCCACTATCTATTTCCACTCTGGCTTTTTAAATAGGCGATAATTTGTATGATTTTGCTATCTTTATGTATATACCCTGTTATGCCTCTAAAACTTACCATGCATAAAAGGGTTACCTTAAGCCATAACACATTCCCTGAGTACCTGTGAAGATTCTGTGACTCACCGTGAAATTGCCAAAGAAGTGTCTGAGGTCACCAATGCAGATTCTTTCTTGAATGTGGGATGAAGTTGGAAGCTCTGGTACCAGGGAGGGCAAGGAGATGGACCCACTCACAAGGTCTCTAGAAAACACAATTTTGTTTCCTCATCACCAGAGATAAGTAAAGCAGACTCGAGGTACTTTAGGGGAAGTATTTAGGGTTTCTGTACCTTTTGCCTATCTTCTCCATGAGATATTTAGTTTTATGGAGGAAAGAAAAAAAACACAATGCAAACTTTTCTCTTGTTTGACATTTGGGATACAGTTTTGGCACCCCATGTTCTTTTCTTATCCCAGTGGACTACTTCCTCCCAGAAGGATATCACCTCTCTTTAGGTGTGGACTCTAGTATTGCAAGGATTTCTCTATTACTGATTTTGGAGAGAGATTTTGGGGACACTAAAATATCTTTTGTACCCAATCTGTCTCCTCCAGCATTGGCAATTATCCATGAGCCTGTCCTTTTTAAAAAGGGTTTCCTCTTGTCTCACTGCTTCTGTTTTCTCCCCGATAGTTAACAATATCTGTTCAACTTATTCAACCGTTTGTTTTCTCAGACATTCAACAGATATTTATTCAGAATTTTGTATAGTAAGCACTAAACTATGTTTTTGGGATGACTAAAGATGTAAGATATTCTACTTGCTCTCAAACATCTCCCAGACTAAACAGGACAAAAGACATGGAAATAAAAAAAAAAATACAACACTAAAGGTGGTATACTTAGTCCTGGTGAAACATAATTCCATATGAATTTAGATTGCCTTCTCCATTTCTGCTTATAAAGATTTGTGAGACTTTGATGAAGCTATGAGTCACTTTGGGGTAGGACTGATATCTTAATAATGTGAATTCCTCCTATCCATGAACACAGGATGTCTTACTATTTCCTTACATCTTCTCTAATTTCTTGCAACAGTGTTTTCTCATTTTCAGTGTGCAAGTCCTTCACCTCTTTAGTGAAAATTATTTCTAGGGTTAGATGCTCTGGTATATGGATGTGGTTCAGTGGATGAGTGCTGGCTTCCCGCATACGAGGTCCAAGATTCAATTCCAGCCCCAGGGCCTGAAAATAAAATGTCACATCTTACATTTGGCTGCATTCATTTATGAGCTCTAGAGTTTTTTGTGTAATCTTTGGCATCTTCTCTATAAAGGGTCATGAAATCACTGAAAACAGATAGTTTTACTTGTTCCTTTTTAATTTGGATGCATTTTTTTGTAGTTTTATGGTATAATTTCCGAACTTCCAGTACAATACTAAATAGCAATCATGAAAGCAGGCATCCTTTTCATGGCCCAGACCTCAACGGTATGTATTTTGCTCTTTCAAAATTGAAGATAAGATTACCTGTGTTTTCTACATATATGTGTTTTTCATGTTGAGGAAGTTACTCTCTATCCTTATTTTTCTGAGTATTTTTTATCATGAAACATTGTTGGAACTTAACATTCATAATTTCTGCATGAATTGAGGTTTTCATGTGATTTGCCTCTTCATTGTGTTAATATGGTGTGTTACATTGAATTTCTTATGTTGAACACCCTTGTGTACTGAGATAAATCTCACTAGATCATGGATACTTCTTTTAATATTCTCTTGGATTTTCATATGCTAATTTTGATTTTAAGTTGGAAGATTTTGTGGAGTATTATAATTATTTCTTTTTTGAATATTTCATAGATTTCATTATGGAAACCAATCCTAGACTTGATTGTTTGGGAGGTTTTGATGACTAATAGATTATCTCTACATGTTATAGTTTTGGTGAGATCTATTTCTTTCCAGTCAATTTAGGTAAACTGTGTGTTTTTAGGAATTGGTCCATTTATTATGGTTTATCTAGATTATTGGCAGACAAATGTCCATAGTATTAATTCATAATCCCTTTAACATGAGAAATAACTAGCAATGTCCCCAATTTCATTTTGGATTTTAGTGATTTCATTCCTCTCTCTATTTTTTTTTTCAGTCTGAGTAAACGTTGGCTATTTTATTGAATTTCCCAAGAAGCAATTTGATTGGTTCTCTCAGTTGTTTTTCTATAATCTACTTCATTTCTTTTCACTTAAATCTTTATTATTTCCATCCTTCTAGTAGGTTTAGGTTCATTTTGCCTTTTTATTTCTAGCTCACCCAAATCGGTAGACAGGCTATTGATTTGTGATGTTTTAAATTAGGAGGATTCACACCTATAAATTTCCTTGAATATTTTAAATTCATCCTAATCTGGCTTAACAAATGGAAATAATTTAGGCACAAAATAAATAATAAAATGGTCTTTGATGGGTATTGGAGGTCAAATGACAGCTGCAGTATTGGCAAACAGTCCTCACAGAAGAACTTGTGATTCTATATTAGTGAATAGGTTTCATATGAAAGTGAAGTCCAAAATTCTCTTAAGTTAAAACTCTGGTAAGAGATTCCTGTGTAAAAGTGAGATCCTTGGAATTATAGCAGCATTGTAAAGGTTAATAATGTATAAAGACACTAATCAAATATAGGTATCAAGATAAACACTTGCCCTGATACTGATGCGACACGGTGAGAATGACATCTGAATGATGAGCTCGTGTGTAGTATGCAATTACAGACCTTTCTGGTCTTAAAAGCTGTAGGTGGAAAACAATATTAAATGTTCTGGCTTCCTGAAGGCAAAATAAAGGCAAATGTAAATCCTCTTTTTTCCACTGAGACCTCCAAAAATTCACACAAATATGGGCCCAACAAATTAAACAGAAAACAATTTTCAGAATAAATAAACACTAAGCTAACAAGGTACCATGATTAAGAGCCAGAAGAAAAACAGGCAGTAAAAAAAAAAGCCTTTAACTGTTTTATATTTTGAAATTATTCAGACACAGAATATGAAACACTTTTTAATGAGTTTTAGAAGATTAAAAATATTGCAAATATATAAAATGGCATAAATATATTTCTTTTTTTTTTAAGATTTATTTATTTATTTATGCCCCCCTTGCTGCTTGTGTTTTACTGTGTCCATTCGCTGCGTGTTTCTTCCTTGTCTGCTCATCTCCCCCCTGCTGTGAGGTCTTGCTGCATCAGCCTACCGCGCAGCGCGGGCCGGCCGGCCTGCCCTCACAAGGAGGCCCCATCCATTGATCCACACCCGCTTCCCTAAATATATTTCAATAATGAAATAAATAGAACCTCTAAAGCTGAAATTTACAATGATGAAAATTTAAAATTTCCATGTAATGGAACTGAGAGAAATTTGGCTGCAATGGAAAACAAAGACCCACTCACTCTGAAACAGAAATTGGAAAATAAACTAAATTTATATCTGTGAACTTTCTGTGGATTTTCTTTTAATCTTTCTCTTTCTTCCTACAATTACTGCCAGTAAAGCATTCTCTCCCATGATAGTTTCTTCCCAAAGCAAAACAGAATTTCTGTGGTTCAGTCCAATGTTTTATTGTTTCACTGGTGGTTTCCTTCTTGAACAATAAATAAATAAATAAGCAAACAAATAAATACAAAATATCTTCATTCTGGAAACTCCAGGAGATGAAATACATATTTAATCATGGTTGGGAAGATAGCATCTCACAGCTATGTGTGTGCTTCTAATTCTTCTGAGAAGGATGATCTGTGAGTGAGGAGAAATGGTAAGAATGACATTGGGGAAAAATACGAGGAGATGAAAACCAGGACCTTCTCATCCAATATGTTTCTCTAGCATTGGCTTTTCTTAGAAACTCAGCTCTTGACAGTGGACGAAGGAATATATGTTTGACATATATTCATTTTGACACCAGTGACATTATTATGGTGCATTATAAGAGGTAAATGCTCTGTTATTACTTTCTATGGTGTCTTAGTTTAAATGATGTTCTCTGGACCTGAGGGTGTTTACTCTCACTTCCCCCACTCTGAAAAATTAATCTTTAATTGATAGTGTTCATCTTTTCTAAATTTCTCATGGTAGAGTCCCAGAAATTTATTCTAATTACACAACATAATGCAATTGAACAGAACAGAGATCACTCAAAATGAGTCTTCTCCTTCTTTTATTAAACATAATTTCATGGTTTACAGGCAGCAATCAAGTCTCCTAATTCTCCAGGAAAAATACTAATATTTCCCTCTGTAACCAGTGTTAATCTTCTATAAAAGTTTGGTATTATTTATGAATTCCAAAAATAGATATTGGACTATGTTTGCAAACTGGCCTATTCCTCTGGGTGTATTAAACTGTATTATCTTTAGAGGTTTCACTTTTACTTGATTAAATTAGAATTAGAGCTTTGATTGGGCCACACCAGTAAGACATTGAGTCCCTGACCACTTGGTGGGTGGGGACTAACAGAGAAAACTAGGCTGAAGGGTTAGTTGGAGGTTTTTTGGGGTCCTGGAGCCTTGGGAATTAAACACACAGGAGAAGAACACAGAGGAATAGAGACAGCTCCATAGACATGGCAGTGGCCCTTAGAGGAGAGACAGCCTGATAGTATACCCCTGACTTTGTAAAGAAAACAGAGCAGCTGAGCCCTGAGAGGAATGAGCCCCAGAAAAGAGATAAGACTTATCCCAGCCTAAGCTGATAATGGAAGAAACTGGGACAAGGGAGCCTTAAAAAGAAGAGTGAAGCTGACCTCTTGCAGATGTCAGTAGTCATCTTGCTCCAACATGTGGCAACAGCTGAGGTAAGTAATTTACATATTCTGGCCTTGTGACAGTAAGCTTCTACCCCAAATAAATACCATTTATAAATGCCAACGTATTTCTGGTACTTTGCATCAGTACCCCTTTGGCTGAATAATACCTCCCTCACTCAACTGATGGAAGTTTCTTTCATTGAAATCTATATTTCAGGGCCTCTCTTCAAGTTTTCACTTAAAATAAAAACCCTAAACTGCACTTGGTTTCACCAATAGCAGAAAATATAAGGTTTTTTTTTTCTTGTAGACATTTATAGATTCTCAGGGAATAAGTTTAGTTTTCCATGAGAACAAAATTATAACCTCAGTTTTGAGTGAATCATTATTATTTCCACATATTTTAGGGTCCAGAAGAAGAGTAAAATTCTACTGAAAAAAACAGGAATACTTTTGTTTTGAGAGAAAAATAGAAGATAAAGGAATGGGGAGGTAAGTAAAGATCTAGGTAAGTTCATAAGTTCTAGGAGAATACAGCTGAGTTGAAATAGTCTCCAATACTCACTCATGACATGTGCCTAAACTTATGGATCAATGTCTGAACTAAGTATTTAGAAGGGCAGCAGGAAATTTCTTAGGGGATTTTGATAGATAAACAATCACCCTCTCTCCTAAATTACACTCAAAGTATAAGTAAGTTTGACATCTACAATCAAGTCTACATGGTATGGTGTGAGGTCAGTAGGGTGGGCTGGCTCTTCACAGCTTTTTCTACCACTTTCTGGATTGTGTTCCTGTCCTCCAGAGGATGGGGAAGTAACAGGTTCAGTGCCTATTTAACCAATACTTTAGGCATGAGCCTCCTACTACCTGTTTGCAGAAAGTGGGCATATTGGTGGAGTCTTCTTGATTATACAGGGTTCCTGATGACAACAGACATGGATATTCTTAACTGGGCTGTCTTTTAGTGTTTTCTATACTTCCAATTACTTGAGACACATCACTCTAACTTCTCCAATAAGATGAGTGTGAATGATTGCTATGTTTTTTCAAAAACTTTTTTTAATATTTTAATTTTTTTTCCTTTTAAATATGCTTTAGATCACATAAATGTACATGAAAATATAGGGATTCCCATATGCTACAGCCCCCTCACACTTCCACATGTTAACACATTAACATCATTCAATAGTGTAGTGTGGTACATTTGTTAAAATGGATGAATTCATTGAAGCATTGCTACTAACTATGTATTATAGTTTACACTCTGTAGTGCACATTTTTATAGGTTATGGCAAAATGTATAATGGGCTGTATCCACATTACAATGTCATGCAGGACAATTCCAATGTCCCAAAACCCCCCCATACTACTCCTATTCTTCCTTGTCCCTTCCCTCAGAACCTCCGGTGACCAATGCCTTTATATCATTCGTAAAATTCTTCCATTGCTAGAATAATAATCAGTCTATAATAGAATAATAATAAGTCTACTTATAATGAACAATGGACTAATGTCAAAATTTTTAAATATCTTTTATTTGGAAAAAGAATTCTGCTCTACAATAAACCATCCATGTAAACTCTTTTGTATAAGAACAAATTGTAAAAGCACAGTCATGCAGGAGAGGAATCTGGGAATTGATATATCAAATTTTTGGGAGTGAGAACACCAATGACACTATTTCCACTGGATAAATATACATGATTGTGTATGTAGAGCTTTAAAAAAAATGAATCACAATATATTGTTTGCAGTACCTTCTAAAGACAGTGACTTGCCTAGGAAAGATTTTGACAAATTTATTGGTTTTTGTGATAAATGATTTTGCTAGGAATCATAATACAAGTAATGTGGAATAAGGTGGGGCTCTTACTTTCATTGGAGAGAATTCCAGAAAGAAATAACAAGCTGAGGTTTTTTAATTCTCAGATTATAGTGTAATCAAATCACAGAAATTTTATAAGACTGTATGAATGCAGTATCTTTCCCTGAAAATTACTGTTCTGATGTACATTTGAATCATATCAGCATCGGTACACATGCGTTAATAAATTACAAAGTGAAAATGAATTCACAGCTTTCCCAAAGAATGTGAAGTGAATACAAATACATAGCCAATTATTTCAGAAATGGCCATTAGCTCAGAGCAATCACTAATGCAAAATGTGACTCTGGTTTGCCATTTGTAGTGATGGCCCAAGGATCAGTTGATGAATGAAGCACTAACCTTATTCTACTTCAAAAATGTCTACATAAAAACATGAAATTATGTCCTAATATGTGTGTTTAATTATTGAAAAAGTTATAGTAGGAAATGGCAAAAATATGCACCTTGCTTTTTATGATGTATAAATATGAACTATTATTGTAAGAAGTGCTGAGAGAAATTTCCTCAAAATGTCTTTAACTATGGAAATGATTTTTAAAGGGCAGCCTTACATCACTGGAAGAATCTCATAAATTATTGAGATGATCAATGTTTGAAGAATCAGGGACTGTGTTGTTGATTAAAGCCCACTTAACTTACAATTGGGAATGTGCAGGAGAAAGGCATGGAATGTGGATTCTTGTAAACCAATCAGACAATGTCTCCAGTTCAGGAAGTGACCTCTTCCAGGAGCCAATGAATAAAAACCCTAAAAACTGGTACACAGCCTTTGCTAAGAAAGATTATTTTTCATGAAAAAGATATAACACAAGAACTTGCTTTCATCTGGCAGTTACTGCAGTACATCGTCATCCATCCAGAATCTTCTTTAATTTTATGTATATTCAGAATTACTTGTATGAAATATTTTATTGCTGAAAATCTAGGCAGAAGTTTCTGCCATCAATACTGATTCCAGGAAATACAATAAGAGAGATCACATGATGTAAAATAATATAAAAGAAACATGTCCTTGATATATAAAAATAAAAGAAATAAAATTCTAATATTAGGCAAATAACAGATTATCTTTCTATACATTTATAAAGAATCTAGAATTAGATATCCCAGTGTTTTACCTCTGTTAATCATGGGCACTTTATTAAACTTGAGACAAAGAATCCTTTTATAGAGAGAATATTTCTCATCTTTTTTAAGGCCTCCTTTATGTCCCTGTTTCTAAGGCTGTAGATAAAAGGGTTCATCATAGGAATGACCACTGTGTGCATCACTGAGGCTATTGAAATTGCCTTTGAGTTTTGGGTAGCAGTAGAGCTAAGATACACTCCAAGACCTGTACCATAAAACAAGGTCACTACTGAGAGGTGAGACCCACAATTAGAAAACACTTTATATTTGGCCCCAGCTGTTGAAATTCTCAAAATGGAAGATATAATCTTAGAGTAAGATAAAAGGATCCCAGTGAATGGAATAAAACCCAGAAGTCCAGATGCAAAAGACTTCACCAAGTCATTGAGGAAAGTGCCAGAACAAGCAATTTGGAGTACCTGCTTAAGTTCACAGATATAGTGGGGCATTTCCAAATCTGTAGAAAAAGACAATCTCAAAACCATTAAGCATTTTACAAGCAAGAACAAAGCACTTACTAACCAGGATGTTGGCAGCAGGAGGCCACAAATCCAGGAGTTCATGATGACCATGTAGTGCAAGGGTGACAGATGGACACGAAGTGGTAATAGGCCAAGACAGCCAAGAGGAAGTTTTCTAATTGTCCAAAAATCATGAAAAAATACATCTGGCAGAGGCGGTTTTCAAAAGTTATGATTTTGCTCTCTGTCTGGATATTCAGCAGCATCTTTGGTACAGTGGTGGAGGTGAAACAGTTATCTGTAAAAGATAGTTTGGAGAGAAAGAAATACATGGGTATGTGGAGGTGGGCATTTCAGATGATGGCCAGGATGATGAGCAGATTCCTTGTGATGGTGATCAGGTACATGGACAGGAACAGCCCAAAGAGCAGGGGCTGCAGTTCTTTATCTTCTGAGAGCCCCAGGACAGCAAATTCTAAAACATATGTTTGGTTTGCTGTTTCCATGAAGATGATGAATTTCCTGGAAAAGACATAGAGCAATGCAAATTTAGCCACTAGCAGCAATTAGTAAAATATTATAAATGGTATGAGATTTGTGTTATAAGCACATTAAGTTAATATTTTTATAGATTTTATACATATCTAGTTCCCTTATCTGAAAATGTCAAGGAAAACATATGCTCCTACTCCTCCTTGATACTTTTGCTGACTGGCCATCCTTGTCCATAATAGAAAACACTTTGCCAAAGCAATATTTTCTACTACAAATTTTCTCAGACTTTGTTTTAATCAGTAAACATTATGACCAGCCTTTTTGTACCCTGTGACAAAAGAGTTAAGAAGAAGAACAAAGTTGTAGGAGCTATATTACCTGATTGCAGCACTTAATATAAAAACACAATAATTAATCAGTATCCTGTTGGTGAAAAAAACCTAGACAAATTTAGTCAACATATGTTTCACAGAGGACAAGGGCAGTTTGATGGAGAAAGTATGGTCTTCTCAGAAAATGGTGCTTGAATAATAGGCTGCAATCATGTCAAACAAATAAAGGAACTTTGGCATAGATTGTTTACATTACACAAAAATTAATGAAAATGAATTCTACCACTTAAAAAGTAAAATGCACTGTAAAACTTCTAGAATAAAAATTATTAAAAAATCTAGGGGCCCATGGCATATTAATGAATTTTTAGATATAGCATCCAAAGCATGATCCATGAGAGGAGAAAATTTATAAGTTAGTTTTTATTGAAATATAAAACTTCTGCTCTGTGAAAGACTTTGAAAAGGGGTTGAAAAGAAAATCTGAAAATTTGGAAAAAATATTTACAAAACATATCTGATAAATAATTTATATCCAAATATACAAAAAAATCTTAACACCCCACTGTAAGAAAAGAAAAGCCGAATTAAAAAATGGGCCAAGGATTTGAACAGAATCCTTACCTAAGAAAATATACACTTCCCAAGTAAGCATACTAAAAGAAGCTCAAACTCCCTGGCACCTAGGGATTATTACCATGTGCCAACTAGCAATGCATCTGGAAAAAGACCTTGACCAAAAGGGGCAAATATTAAATACAAAAGAGTTTTTATGACTAAGAGATTTCAAAGTAAGTTGGGATTTCATTCCTGATGTTATGCTTATTCACATCTCAGGACTATCTCACTGACAAGAACAGCAAACAGTGCCTCAAACAGCAGGGCTCCTGAGGGCTCTGTAGATATCTAGACACTATAAGTAGGGCAGACAATCTCAGGAATTCAGCACCCTGTCAGTGGGTCTTGCTTTGGAATTTATGCTCCCCAGTGTAACAGAGTTAGACACATTTATATATATATTAGCTGTATATTTATATATATATATATCAGAGACTTAAATCTTTGCTCTTTTTATATGCTGGTTGATCCCTGAATCTCAGCAGAGTTTCAACACTTACTCTCCAGTTCATTGGATTTGCCCAGGACAAATAACAAGTAGATGATGATGGACAACGCCCACCCCAAGAAAAATAGTTTGTATGCAATTGCAAGCAAGATATTTCCCTCCATAATCCCCATGCTATCTAAGCCACTGCTCAATTAGAAACAGAGGAAGCATCACCATCCCCAAATCCTCAAAGTTAGGGAATGAACAATGGAATAAATAGGCATTATTTTTCTATTATAGAGTTATTGTTATTCTAGAAAAGGAAGACTTCTTATCATTGATATAAAGGCTTTGGCCACCAGAAGTTCTGAGGCAAGGGAGAGGGAAGAATGGGTGTGATCTAGTGGCATTTTCAGGACATGGAATTGTCCTGCATGACATTGCAATGACAGATAAAGGTCATTATGCATTTTGTCATAAACTATAAAATTGTGTAGGGCAGAGTGAAAACTATAATGACACATGAAATTATATATTTTTTAAAACACATTGAATTTGACAACACAAAGAGTGAAACTTATGTATGCAAATAAAAGAAAAAACATTTACAAGGCCAGAGAATCCCAAATAGAATGAAAATGTTGTAAAGATATCTAACGATACTAAAAATGTATAATTTTTCCTGACAGGAGTGGTTGAAGACAAATGTGCTGAAAAAGTAATATTGGAAATGAATGGAGCCTGATAATTGAAGTAAAAAGAAACTTTGCATAAGTACTGTGCTCTAGTTAATAAAGTAGCATTCCACCATGTATGAATTAACATTTCTAATATTCTACACATGTACACTGGAATCAAGAAATTCATGGAGAGATGGCAAGTGAGGAAATATTTTGTCACTGTGAAGTGGGAGCTTACAGATAACAAGGGGAAGAGGCTAGAATGTACTGTGTGATAATGGTTTAGAATTAGACACATTAGTATGAACTCATGGGTACGTGAATATAGATACAGAGGGTTGTATGTAGACATATTTCTAGACATGTATATGTACACATGTTAATATACACACATATATTTCCTTACAGTCTCTGTAGAGAGGCCCTAGAGGCTGCAGTAGCAAGGAGCACAGATAGAGCCCAGACCTTGGAATTTAAAACCATTTTCCAATAAGTATCTTCTTGGAGAAATTGCTAACTCTAAGAAAGAAATATGCAGGAAGCAATTGGCATATCTTGTAGTACCATAGAGTAAATAGGTCCTAAATAAAACCCCTCAAAGATGGGGTTGTGGTAAAGAGATACAGGGTGCAGCTGAAAGAGCTCCCATGGCCAAAAGTGGAACAAATTGAACAACAACAACAACAAAAATCTAGTATTGTGTCATACTCCAAAGTGTGAAATAAATATCATGAGTCCACCTTGATATAACTAAATTATTGATTAAATAAATAAGAGGAGATAAATCTCTCATGCAGAAGAATTCAATAACTTATGTAGATATTGCTTTCTCAAGACTCTGGGACATAAATCCCACTCCTGAAGATGTATTTATGACTCTTTCTAAAGGGGATAGAAGGAAAGGGTGAGAAATGAGGAACTTTATACTGCAGGAGCATCAAAACACTGTTGATCAAGGTCAACATCAACAATGATAATTTACATTGATAGGATGCATCCTGGATACGATGTGATGAAAATGACACTTTACCTCTGCTATCTTCCTCCAAAAACCCATAAACCCAGTCTAATCATGAGAAGAACATCAGAAAATTATAATTGAGGGATACTTTACATATACTCAGTCTCCACTCCTCAATTTTATCCAGTTTATCAAAAACAAGTAGAGTCTGAGAATCTGTCACAATCACAAAGGGACTAAGAATTTATGACATAGAAATTTAGGGTGTTATTTTGGATGACAGATGTTAAGAATAGGGGAAATGGGGTGAGACATTCTTGGAAATTATCTCTAAATTCCTTTCAATTATTTCTAGATGTAACACTGGTCTAATATACTAAGTTTATTAAGAAGTAAAACTATTATTGAATGCAAAATCCTAGGAGCATCGAACTCTAAGACTCAATTCAGACACAACTACATGCCTTGTTCAAAAACATTACATTAGTTTAAGTCTCACAATCTTTGTCCCTTGAAACAGAATAGTGAAACTGATATCATAAAGTAATTGAAAGAATTAAATAATGAATATAAAATGTCTGACATTGTGCCTAGTATTAATAGCCAATATTTTATACATTAAGATTCAACCATACACAGATTCACTCACCACACATCCTCCCTCATGTACACTGTGGTATTTCCATCCTTCTTTATCAATGTGCAGTTTTCACAACAGTAATACTCACAATCACCCAGAGTGAGCTTTCCTCAGGGCAAGATTTTCATAATCATCACCTTCTCTAAACCATCACTGACTCGCCATATAACTTCAAACATAAATATCTCTTTTGTAGACAAAACACAAGGAACTCTGTTATATGGCTGCTGCCAACCTGGCCTGGCTCATGTTCCCCTTTTTACATCCCTGCCCCTTATTTTTCATCAGATATTAAGAACTATTTTTAAAACATCAACACACCTTATAATTATATAGATCGCACATTTGTGTCCCTGTCAGCTCTTCTTGGTGTGCTTCTACCCCTTTCTCCTCAAAGAATTACTCCAACTCTGACATCAAAGTTCAGTACAATTATCAGAATCCTTGTTGAGCCTTCAGTAACCTCCACAGAATGAGTCCATCCTTTTGGATCTGCTTCACCAGGATTTCAGAACCACCTCGTGATATTAGATATACTCATTTCTATGTCTATTATCCCATTTGGATGTAATCTCCTTAATATGAGGAACAAAGTCTTAATCATTTCTTTATACCCAAAATTGTATTTAGAGCTCATCATGAAGTAATTGATGATTAAACGTTTGTTGAATTACTAAAAGAAAAAATGAATGAATGTGGTTAAACAGATACTTTCAGTATTTGTAGAGAAAGAAGACTGAGCGAAACAAGGAAAAATACTTCCGAGAGAGGGAAGTCCCATGAGTGAGAGATAAGGCCAGAGGAGACAGATTGGAAAAGTGATATATTTTAGTTTATCTGCTATTAATTTCCACTCAGGCTTTTTTAAAAGGCAGAAATTTGATATTTAAGCTTTCTCTTTTAACATAACCTGTTGATACCCTTAATGTCACTACCAATAAAAGGAGTACGTGGAGCTGAAATGCATTCCCCAGTACCTGGGAAGATTCTGTAACTCACCCTGAAATCATTAAGGCAGGGTATAAGTTCACCAATGCAGATTTTTCATTAAAAAATGGATGAAGTTGGAATCTTTGCTCCCAGGAAGAAAAGGGAGATGGAACCACTCATGAGGTCTCTAGTAGACAAAATTTTGTTTTCTCTTCACCAGAAGTTAGTAAAATAGACTTGATATAGTGAAGGGGAAACATTTAGAGTTTTCAAGCAATTAAGGTTCCTTTCACAAGTACCACATTAATGACATATTCTTTTTTGTCAATATTCCCTGAGATATTTACTTCTCTGGAGGTAAGAAAAGAAAGCACAAAGAAAACTTGTGGCAATTTTGTCCCTTGTGACAGCTTTGGAACTCCATATTCACTTCTTACCCTTGTGGACACCTGCCTCCCAGGAGGTAGTCACCTCTCAGCAAGAACTCATTGACTGCCACAATAAACTGCCTCAAACACCAGGGTTCCAGAGGGCTCTAGAGATATCCAGAAACAATTAGCAGGTCAGCCAGCTTAGGAATTTGCCCCGGTTTCAGTGAACCTTACTTTGGAATTTATGCTCCTCAGTGTAACATTATAGTTTACACTTGGTCCCACACAATTTTGTAAGTTATGACAAACTATAAAATGGAATTAGACTCTTTTACAGGTTCTCTACACATGGCTTTTCTGCACCTTTTATTTGAACTCATAATTAGCACTATACTTGATAAATATTTGTCCCAGCGACTTAAATCTTTTTTTTCATCCATGTGCCAGTTGAGCTCTGAACTTCAGCAGAGTTGCAAAACCTACACTCCAGTTCATTGGACTTACCCAGGACAACCAACAAGGAGATGACGATGGACAATGCCCATCCCAAGGAACAGAGAGTTGCAGTTGCAGTTCTGCAACTGCAAGCAAGATAGCAACTGCAAGCAAGATAGCTCCATATACCTGCCACCTCTCAATGAGAAGCAGAGTCGCTATCACCATGCCAAAATCCTCAAGACTGGGGAATGATCAATGTACAAAGTAGATTTATTATTATTCTACTATAGACATTATTATTCTAGAAATAGAAGTACTCTTATCATTATTGTAAAACCAGTGGCCACCAGAGGTTCTGAGGGATGCGAGAGGGAAAAATAGCTGTAATATGGGTTCATTTTTGGTACATTGCATTGGTGCTTCCTGACATTGCAGTGAGAGATGCAGGCCTTTATATATCTTGTCATAACTTACAAAATTGTGTGGGACAAAGTTTAAACTATAATGTAAACTGCAGCCCATGGTTAGTTACAGTGCTTCAATGTGGATTCATCAATTTTAGCAAATGAAACCCACTAATGAATATGTTTTTAATGTGAGAAAGTGTTAGCAGTGGAACGTGTGGGTGGGGCATATGAGAATCCCTTGTATTTTTATGTAATATTTATGTAATCTAAAACATCTTTAAATTAAAAAAAAATAATTAAAAAAACTAGTTTAGGCATAAGAAGCATCCACATAGATAGATATAGAGCCCCAGTGAGAACAGGAGATCTCAGATTACTAATAAAAAATTTTACTGACATTTTTGTATAAAAAATAAGTGAAAGGACAACCAAATGTAATGGGCTTTACTGGGTGGGAGATACTCGTAATATGTGAAACACTCTGTATTAGCTTCAAAATTTTTCCGTGGATTAATATGCTTCAAAAATAAAGTTCATCAAAAATTAAAAATGTTAGTGAAATGCAAATGCTTTGGAAACAATGAACACTGAGCTTGACTCCACCCTCCACTACATGCGTTGTACAAGCAATATCATTGCTCTGAATCACATTATTCAAGCATAAATCTAGAATATGGATACCAATTTCATAGAGTTACCAAAGCTTAAATGAAATTCTAAATATAAAATGTCCAGCATTATATATAAATTTAATCAGTGAATTTTTGGATAAATTAAGTTTTAATTGCTCATAGATTAATCCTAACCTCTTTATTCCTACTTCTTTTTTAAGTTTTTAAATTGAAGTTTATCTTTCATACATGAACATACATAAACTGCAAATGCATAATAAAAGTTGTGAACTTACAAAACAGACATACATATCATCATAAAGGGCTCCCATACCTCACCCCACAATGAATACATTGTATTGTTGTGAAACAATTGTTACAAACTATGGAAAAGCGTTGTCAAGCATTACTACTAACTATAGCCCATATCTTACATTTGATGCATTTTTCTCCCAATCCAACCAATTATCAACATCCTCTCCTAGTATTATATATTTGGTATAGTTCATGAGAGAACGTTCTCATATTTGCTCTGTTAATCACAGTCCATCCTCCACCACTAGATTCCCTATGTTATACAATCCGCTGCTTTGTACAATCCATCCAATGTGTACACTCAGTGGCTCTCCATTCCATCATAGAGTTGTTATGTCATCAGTTCATTCAATTTTAGAATGTTTTCATTATTCCAAAGAAAAAATTCCATACCCCCTTATCTCCCCCTATTTATGTCACTTAGAGATGATATATCTTCTTTCCACTTATGCAAAAATATTACAATATTACTGTTAACTGTTATCCATAAGTTACATTCATTGTAAATTTTCCTTGTATTACCATATGGTAACACCTTGCAAAAGAAGAAAATTGTTATATTTATACTATTAACCACTTCTACTGTGCTATTTCAATACCCCTTCATCTCTCCTTGACTTTGACAACATTGACCCAGTGTGACATTTCCATTGGTCCAGGTTATTATAGACATCTCCTGCCATAAAACTTTCACTGAATATCCACTACCTTCAGAATTAATAACAATCTTGTAGCCTAAATTAAAGTTTTCTGTTATCTGACTGCTGCCCTCTTGGCTATGTTGATGTATCACTTTTCATCCCGTGACCACCCTTATTGGTCATATATTAAAAACTCTCTGTGATTTCCTAAGCACAAATTATGTTTAAGTGATTTCCATATAAACTCCCCTGCTTCGTCTTGGCCAATCCACACAAAAGTACACCAACTCCTCTTTTAAGATGCAATGCAGTACTCAGTGGGAATATAGCTGACAGTGTAGACAGATAAAGCTTAGCTCTTCCTAAAACACATGAGAGGGAGTCTAAGGCAACCTTGGGGACCTGCTTAGGAGTATGGCAGACCAGGACACTGCTTCACAACTAACAGAAAAGCTGGGGAAAGAGAGCAAGGAGCCAAAACATCAAACAAGAACAATGACAATGGCAAGGAAATAGAATAAAAGGAACAAATTGTTGAAGTGAAACCTTACCACATTCAAAAATAACAAAGTAAAACCATAGTGCAGAGAGTGAAACCAAT
>JAQZBX010043595.1:0-21610 GCA_029593785.1 Cabassous unicinctus | reverse complement strand
CCACGACAGGCTTTTCCATAACACACAGCAAGGCCAACTTCATTCATAAAGTATCCAGCAAAGGGAGGGTTGGGGGTCTCCATTTCCTGTCCCAAACACCATGACATGGGCTCCCCCATTTTCACAGTAAAGTTCTCCACCTGTGGTCCTGGCCCTGGGGATCCAGCAGAGGAGGCACAAACCAGGAGGAAGCAAGGCCT
Source organism: Cabassous unicinctus (assembly GCA_029593785.1). Classification (NCBI taxonomy): domain Eukaryota; kingdom Metazoa; phylum Chordata; class Mammalia; order Cingulata; family Chlamyphoridae; genus Cabassous; species Cabassous unicinctus. Next base: position 21,410 of record JAQZBX010043595.1, on the reverse strand, counting down.
GAGAAGAGAAGGAAGAGCACCCCTTCCCAGGGCAGAGTGGAGAACCAGGTCCAGGCTCTCTGTTCTTGAGATGCCCCATCTCGAGCCCCGTTGAACCTGCTGGTGCTGGGAATGGGCATCCACAGGGCTGCCTGGACATGGGCCATGAGGACAGTGCTAAAATGGTCAGGAAGGCAGGATGCAAACATGTGAAAAGAAGGCAGCTCCTCTGCTTCCAGGCAGGCCCCCTGGAAGACCTGGGAGGAGGGTCCTTCCAACACATCTTCCCACACCATCCACCCTGCTGAGGATTCTCTGGTCAGCTCTTACAGCAAGAGCTCATCTCTCCAGGAGCAGAGGTGGAGGTAGACTAGAAAATGACTCTGATAGAATCAGAACCAAAGAACTGGAAGGGACACAACTTACTCAGTGGAGAATCCTTATTGGATCAATGGAGAAACCATGGGTAAAGAAGAGTGACATGGCCTCTCCAGGAGAAGAGTTGCAGAGTGAGGACAAAAGGCAAGTTTCCAGGCTCCAGGGTACCCCAGCAACCACCTCCACCGCTCAGCCGCCATCTCTGTGTCTCTGTCTCTACTCCCAGCGTCTCACTCCCACCTCACCCGGAGCCTCAGCCCTGAGTCCTAGGCACAGCACTCTAAAGCACACTTCACCGTGCTGCAGTACTCCCCCAGGCTCCTGGCAGCCTAAATGCAGCTTCCGCCCTCCTTCTTGACCTGCCACTTCCAGGATCATCCTTTAAATTTGCATGTGGATGGGTGTGTTGGGTGGGATGGGAGTCAGGAAGAGATGGGACTGAAGGAATACATCCTTGGAGCAAACGGAATTTCTCATGATCCCAGGCCTCACAAAGTGAACTGTGAGCCTAATTCAACAGCTGCACTGTTTTGGGGTCCTAGAGTTGCTATTATTAAATTTATATCCAAAGCTTGGAGGGAGCGCTTCTCCAAAAATGCAAACCCTTAGCTCCTAGGAATTCTCAGTCCTTGATTCACCCGATACTTAGCATTATTTAAACACCCTTTCCAGTTCCACATTGTAAAGTTTATCACCCGGTTTTCCTGTTCCTGGCTTCCCCCACCCTTGGGGAGAAGAAACCCTCTGGCTCTGAAAACAGACACAGCCATTCTCCAAGCCAGGACATTTGCTCTGCTCCAAATTCGTCCAGCTCACTCAGAGCCACAGGCCCCGTGGCAGCTGCACTAAAACAATATGAATACGGAGTGGATGCTAAAGGCCTCTGCTCAAGGCTCCTATTCAGATAATGGGGCTTGACCCCCGGCCTCCTGCATTCCCGGCTTTGTGGGTGCAGGTCACCCACACAGACGCATGGAGTTCTGAAAACCCCACACTTGTTGTCACTGCTAGGCTTGGACTCATACTGGGCCCCACCTTCAAGTCCCTTTCCCTTGTCATTCCACGCACGCTGTGCAAGAGCCTACTGGACATGGTTATTTTAACACTCAGAACAAGCAGAGAATGTGTCTCATTTTAAGAATCCAGAGGCTCCCTGCTATCATGTTTTGGGAATTGCATGGCCCATCAAGCTTCCCCTTTAACCTCAGCTCCCCGAAGCTCAAGGCTCAAGCTAACTCTGCTAGATTACAGAGTTGCCACATGTGTTTCTTCCTCCTCTTTAAGGCTCTCAGTTTCTATTTCTAGGCATTCTATTGTTGCATGCATAGTTTTATTTTAAATCACCACAATCAGTTTTTGTAGGAGATAAGCATTGAGTTTTATTTAAAATAAGCAAGACAGAAAAGCCCATCTTCTTCACAAAGCTTTCCCTGAGCCCTGCAGCTGGCTCCTGGGATCAATCCCCTCTCTGAACTCCAGTAGCACTTGTTTTCCAAACCACACAAAGTAGCGCTTCCCCTTCGGTGTACACACAGGCCCCAGCTCTCCCACATTACAAAGAAAACATGCCCCCACTCCCAATTCCACGTTCCTTCCAAGAAGGTGCTTTATACCCACTGCCTCTATTTCTCCCCTGCTGCCATGCCTTGGCCTCACTGCAAACTGGCTTTCGCCCTCCACTCCTCTTAAAGTGCTCAGAGTGTCCTGCACACAAGTGCATGCACACAAGTGCACACACATGCAAGTGCACACACGCACCCACACCCTTCGTGAGGCACCACGTCACAATCACAGCTTCCTTCAGTAAACCTCTTTCTCCTCTGGTTTCCGGACCCACTCTCTCCTGGTTGTCCTTTAACGTCCCCAGCCCGCCCCTCTTAGGCGCCATTTCCTTCGTCCCTCCCTTAAGTACTGGGCTTTCCAGCAGAGGCCTGTCCTCATTATCCACACCACTGGCCACATCTATCAACGCAGAGGATGCCCAAACCTCTAGGTCTCTCCAGCCTGTGCTCTCCAACCTTCCACTCACCGTCTCATTCGCTCTTGTGCCTTTAATCACCAACAAGGTGCCGAAAAAATCCCAAGCCCATCTCTCCACTGCAGCCTCTTTTCTGAGCTCCAGAACCACACGTCCAAATGGGCACCCCAAGACAGTGCCACGGGACACCCCACCGGCACTTCAAATGCAGCACGTCTACCACCACTCCCCACTGACTGGCTCCATCACCCCAGTTATTCAGACTAGGAACCACGGCGGTCGCCATTCATGTTCCATTCGACTAACATTTGCAGAGAGCTGGCCAGGTGCCAGGCTCCAGGTGCAGAACTCAGGTGTGCAGTAAAGATGCCACAAAAGGTTCTTGCCTTCAGGGAACTTTCAGTCATCACCCAGTCTCCTTACCAATCATCTCTGAAATGATCCACTTTTTCCATCCCCACAGCCACTATCAGCCCAAGGCAGTGGGCTGCACGAGAAGAAAAGCAGTACAGTGGTTAAGAACATGGAGCCAGACTAGGTGGGCTCGAATCCTACTCCAAAATGTATGAGCTGTGGGGCTTGAGGCAAGTTACTTAACCTTTCTGTGTCCCCGTCTCCTCATCGGGCAGATAAAGATGACAACAGCACCTACCTCATCGCTTTGTTTTAAGGAGCCAATGAAATAAACCATATAAAGCCTTGAGAACATTGCCTGATATATAATCAGCAATCTATAAACACCAGCATCTTCCGTGACCACTGTTTCTACGGCAGCCTCCCCTCTGGCCTCCCCAGCTCATGGCTACCGTGCATGCCCACCACTGCAGTTCCCCATAAGCCCAGGTCTCTACCCTCCAGGCTTTCCATAATGCCTTTCCAGCTGACTCGTTCCTGGTTTTCTCCTTCCCATTCTGTAAGGCTCCTCTGGAACCCCAGCTGAGGCCTATGCTCCTTCTCCATGCTCCCTCCTCTGGGAACACACAGCCCTTGCCTCACTGAACTGTGATTGCTGCCTTCCTTGTCTGTTTCCCAATGGAGAGCAGCATGTTCACCTCTTCATTTTCAGGGCTTGGAACCAAACTCTGTATGAAATAAGGCCTCAGTAAATGACTAACAAATAAAAAGGACAAAATGGCAATTTTCAACTCACTATAACAAAAAAGGAAAACCTTGCTAATTATTAGGCTAGGTTGATTAAACATTTACTATATGCCAGACTCTGTGCTAAGCTCTGGACATATGTAATCTAATCCTCACAATAACCCTGTAACGTGGGTATTTTTACTCCCTTTTCACAAGTGAAGGGAAAGAGGCTCAGGAAATTCAAAAACTGGCTCAAAGGCACACAAGTGGTAAAAGGTGAAGCCAGGATTCAAACCCAGAACCATCAGAATCCAACACCAGACTGGTCCAGCTCTCACCACGGAGTGAGCCGCCTCTTGAACTTATTTATGAGAACTCCTGCCCCAAATGCCCATGAGCTCTGTTGGCATATTAGGTAGGGGCTTCCTTTAGAAGTGGGACTAAATTCTTTGAAGGTACCTTTTCATTCCAAGGCTCCAGGAGTCTATAATGCTACTTTGTAAGCTCCCTGAGTTGTCTATCTCAGTTTCCTTCTCAGTGCTTAGCATGAGGCCAGGCGCACACTAGGTCAACATGAACGTGTGCCGAATGAATGAATGAGTGGTGGGTGGATGGATGAATGAATGAATGGAAGCGTGGATGACAAGTCATTCTGCACACATCCAAGTCAGTTTTAACCTGTTGACATTTTTTTGCCAGGCCCAAGGTCAAAATCCAATGACCCCCAGGCAGGGGATGCAGAGAAGCCACGAGAGCATGCACCCGCCGACACCCTTCAGAGCCACAGCAGGGCAGGGAGCCGCGCTCTTACCGGCACAGGTGATCGGTCCGGCACACGCCGCGGAGGTCCAGGCAATTGGGCTTCTCCTTGTCCTCATAGGAGCAGCTGGGCAGGATGGTTTGCCGGCGGCGCTCAGCGCATGCCTGGTCTTGGCAGGAGCAGAAGAGCATGCGGTAAGTGTACTCGCTGGGCACGCGGTCGAAGAACTGGCGCAGGGCCTTGTGGCACCTGCGGCGGTTGCAGCGCTCGGTGGGTGAGATCTCGCGGTTGCAGATGGAGATGTAGGAGGAGCGCAGCTTCTTGCAGTTGTCATTCAGGTTGCAGGCCTTGGCGGCATCCAAGCAATGGTTGCTCTTGGCACTGACAGCTGGGTCTGCCCCTGTCCCTGGAGGCGAAGGAAGAGAGGGGGTCAGAGGCCCACATAGGCGCATTGGAGAACTCGGCCGGCCGCCCGCTGGGGGACACCTCCCGCTGCTCAGTATGTTTCCTCGTGCCCGCTCTCTGCCTCACCTTCCTCATCTGTAAAATGGGGTAACTTAATAGGACCGACCTCACAAGGTTGTGGTGAGGACTAAATGAGGGAATATATATAAAGTGCTCAGGACCACACCTGGCACAGGGAGCTGTACACAAGGTGAGCTACGATGATGGTGCTGATGAATCCAAAGTTTCATTTAAAACTTCTCACAAGCAACAGGGTGTTCATGGTTCCACGGACAAAAGTGAGTAACGGGGAAATAAAAGGAAAGCGGCTCAAGATGGCACAATTAGGTGGCAGGTGAGCCGAAACTGGCCCCCAGTGCCCTGAGCTCCTGCCCTGCTGCTCACAAACCACATGCCGCCCGCCCCAGCAGCACACGCGAACAGTGCCACTGGCAGCTGGGCTGGGACAATCCTTCATATTGGAACCCTTAGCATCTCCGGCCCAAGGGTATAAGATGCCAATAGCCCCCCTACCATCATTCTCATCCCCCCCACTGTAACCACAAAACTGCCTCCCATTCCAAAATGTCCCCCAGGGAGGGGGAGGAGGGTCCACTAACCCAAAAAAGGAAGCACTGGCTGCAAGTCCCAGTACTGTGAGGTCAAGGCAGAAGCCCAGAACCAACCAAAGAGCAGGGACGCTGGGACTCTGGTGTTGACCTCACGCTGCCCCTGGAGTGAACATCTTGGGCACAGAGGAGGATTCCCGGAAATCACATTTGCTCTGTCATGGCTGCCTCCACCCCATAAGTCTCAGTTGTTCTGAGACATGGCCCAGAGCCACTGGACCCTCTGCCACCAGCTGATCCCTCTTGGCCACCCTGCTGACAGCAGAAGGGAGGAGAGGCAGGAAGCCAATCTGCACGTGCCCTCCTGAGAAGTTCTGGTGAGAGCTGGATGGGAGGAGCATGGGGAGAATCTAACCAGACCTCTTTATTTCACAGATAAGGAACAGGGGCCCCAAGAGGGCAAGTGGCTTCCCCAAGGTCAGCCTGCACACTGGTAGCAAACCAGAGGCAAAACCCAGAGCACAGATCAGTGCCATGCGTGCCAGGGAGAACCATGGGCTTAGGCTCATTGCTCATCCACCCAACAAATACTGTTCCATATTGATTGAGCATCCCCTCCATGCACGGGCCCCCATCAGGAGGAGGCAGGCAGAGGCCATGCTGTCCCTCCCACTGGCCAGCCCAGGCACTAAGAGTTTCCTGCACACACTTCCAAATGTTCTCACCCCTTGACCATGAAAGATCTATCCAGTCCTACCTCTGCTAGGTGCTGTGTTGCATATAAAACACTCTTGAAGAGCTCATATATCGAGCTAGAGGCAGTACACAGCACAGTGGTTAAGACTGGGTCTTCCAGAACTGAACCAGCCAAGTCCAACTCCCGGCCCTATTACTTGTGTGCTGTATGACCTTAGGCAAATCACTGAACCTTTCTTTGCCTTAGTTTCCTTAATTGTAAAAGAGTTGCCACATACGGTTGTTGTGAGCATAAATGAGATACCTCGGGTTAATTTGCTCTCTCCCACATCATAATTTCATCCTTTCTAGTAGATCATTCCCATTACCGACTACATTGCCCATCTTAAAAAATAAAGAAGACCTCCTCATGGCCATCCACCCACCTCAAGCTCCCACCTATCTGTGCTGCTCTCCTTTAAGGCAAAACCTCTCAAATGAGTTTATCTATACCCACTGTCTTGTTTCTCTCCTCTTGTTCTCTCTTGAACCCATTTCAGCCTTGCATCTCACCTCTCCACACAAAGGCTTCTGGTCAAGGGTCTGGAGTCCCCGAGGCTCATCTTAGCCCATCAGCAGTGTTTGAGCACGCCCTCCTGCCTGATCCCTCACCTGCTTTCCACCCTCTTTGGGTCTTCCTGCTACCTCCCTGAACTCTCCTTCCTCTGCTGGGTCCTCTTTCTCTCCCCCCCGGAGCTCAATCCTCCTCTTCTCTACATGCACCCACTCCCTGAGGGTCTCATCTAGTCTCCTGGCCTTAAATACCATCAACGTGCTGTCAAATCCCAAATTCATATCTCCAGAACAGGCCAGTCCTCTGAACTCCAGACTCATCCATGCCACTGACACCCCGACCTGAAAGGTTAATACTCGCAACGCCAACTCAGCATGGCCAAAACCAAACCCCTGGTTTTCCCTCCAAGCTTGGCCCCCGCCATCTTCCTCAGCCTGCTGGGAACAACTGCATCCTTCTGGCAACTCAAGCCAAAATTCTTGGCACTTCCTTGACCCCTCTCTCATTCAAGCACCGTGTCAGGAAAACCTCAAAATATATCCAGAATCCAACCATTTCTCACCACCGTCACTGCTACCACCTTCACCCAAGCTCCTTTGGTGCTTGCCTGAGGTTCCTCACTGGTCTCCCTGCTCTGCCCTTGCATGCCTATCCCATAATAGTCTTCTCTCATCCCAGTGTAAGTGAAGTGAACCTTCCAAAGCCTAAGGCAGACAGCTGTCACTCCTGGGCCCCAAATCTTCCATTAGTTTCTGTGATGGTTTGAAGCTATACAGACCCTGGAAAAGTATGTTCTGAGAGTTAAGCACTCCGGTGGATGTGGACCTAAGGTAGAGGGACCTTCTGATTAGGTTATTTCAATTAATGCGTGGTCCAGGATGGGTCTTAATCCTCTTACTGGAGTCCTTTATAAGAGAATGAAATTCAGGCGAAAGGAAAGAAAACTACAGAAGCAAGAAGTTGAAAGCAACAAAACCCAGAAGAGTAGGAGGAACCCAGCAGATGCCACCATGTGACACAGGAGTCCATGATCCCCAGCATCCAGTCTGCAGGAAGAAGGCATCACCTTAAGGATGCCTTGATTTGGATATTTTCACGTCCTCAGAACTGTAAGCTTGTAAGCTAATACATCCCCGTTGTGCAAGCAAACCCACTCTGGCAGCCTAGCAGAGTAGACCAGCTTCCCAACCTCATGCAGAAGAAGTCCTTAGCATGGCTTACAAAGCTCTATATCTGCACTCTCCAAAAGAGTAGCAACCAGGTGCACGTGGCTATTGAAACTTGAAATGTGGCTAGATTTCTGTCCAACATGGGGCTGTCTTTTTGCCCTGGAGCCACCCCTTGGGTTGGTTAAATCTACACTGCAATCTGAGGCTCTCCCATCGCAATTCTTTCTTCCTTCTTTCCTTCCATGGGTGTCAGATCTGCAACATAGTCTAAGGCTTCCCCTGCCCAGTCCTGCTGCCTCCTTCTTTATGATTCACAGGTGTTACCCCCAAAAACCTCTTGCTCTCCTAATTCAGACTGACCCTCTGCTTACTGGAGGACCTAACTCTCACAAGAAATATGTGAATAAATGCTTCTTCTAAAAAAAATTCAAATGTTAATATAAATAATATTTTGGATATATTTAGTTAAATAAAATATATCATTGAAATTAAAAAAGAAATGTGGCTAGTGCAAAATGAGAGGTACACACCAGATTTTGAAAATACACATCAGATTTTGAAAACTTAGTAAGAGAAAAATGTTTCTCAAATTGATTACATGCCAAAGCGATACTATTTTAGATATATTGGGTTAAGCAAATGTACTCTTCAAATTCATTTTACCTCTATCTTTTCACTTTGTTATTGTTGCTACTAGAAAATTCTAAATTACATGTGTGGCTCGTATTATATTCTCATTAGCCAGCACCCCCTCTCCTTTGCTGACCTCATCTCCCACTTCTTTCTGCCTGGCTCACTCTACTCCATTCTGGCCACACTGGCCATCTTGCCTTTCCTGGAACAGGCCAAGCATGGCCTGGCCTCAGGGCCTTTGGACTTGCTGTTTGCTCTGCCTGGAAGGCTCCCCTGACCCCAAAACCTATAGGACTCCTTTTCTTGCTTCTTCCAGGTCTCTGCTCAGATGTTGCCTTATCCATGAGTTCTTTCTGACCAACCCTTACAATATAGCAACCGCCTCTCCTGTCACCCTCTTTATCCTGTACCCTCATTGATTTCCCCCCAACACTCACCACCATCTGCCACACCATATATGTACTTATTTGTTTATTTGTATCCGATCATAAGCTCTAGGAAAGGCTCTGTCTGCTGCGCTCACTGATGTATCCATAATATTCAGAACAGCTGGAACATGGTACATGCTGAATAAATATTTGATGAATGAAAGAATAAATGTACGTAGAACAATGCCTACTTAATAAGGGCTCAAAAGATATTAACTAATATTGTTAAGGAGGCAAAACAGATACACAGGAGGCAACGGTGGTCAATACAAGGCTAAGTATTTTATCAGCGTGGCCAAAGCCCAGAGGGGCTCGGAAGACGAGGTGAGGGGACGGCGGATGAAGACGGAGCCACCCACCCCAGAGTCTTGCCTAACCAACAAGTGACGCGCCCCCTCTTCCTGTGCTGTGAAATAAAACAGGGAAACAACTTCAGGCTTGTTTTCCTAATCACTCAATTAGCAAATCTCCACCGAGGGCCTACCATGTGCCACGCACCTCCTCAGACTCTGAGGCTACCACCCTGACACGTGGCTGGGGCCACGAGGGAGCTGGCAACGCCAACGCTAAGTTCTGCGTCGTGTTGGGGAAGCGCAGGTGCCGTAGGAACACTGGGGAAAGCTCCGCGCCCAGACCTGGGGGGTCAAGGCAGGCATCACAGAAGCAAGTGACATCTCTGTCAAAACCTAAAGGATGCGTAATACGCTAAGAGAGGCGGAAAGAGGCCCCGGCAGAGGGAACAGCAGGGGCCGAGAACTGTGAGGAACTAACTAAAGGCGATTCAGTATAGCTGAAAAGAGACTGAAAAGAGGGATTGGCAAGATACGAGGCTGGAGAGCACCTCAGCAAGGGTTAGATAAAAGCAGGCCCTTGTTGGTCACCTCGGGGCACCTGGCCTCCCCCAAGCAGTCCCTGAAGCTGCCCTAGGGTTGGCAAGGGCTTACGAACACCTGTCAACGCAAAGGCTGTTCTGGGGGAACCGCCTCCCCGGGAGGGGTTCTCCCTGACCAGCCAGGGCTTGCTTTCACACTCGGTGCACCTGTCAAGATGGCTGGCTGGCGGGAGGGAAGGGAGAAGCAGCCGGGGCCAGGGTGGAGGAGAGAGAGCCGGAGAAGGGCTCCAGAGAGGGGCTGGGCAACAACGCAATCGGGAACGGCAGCTAATTTAGGCCCGTGGCAGCTTTGAGGGTCCCCAGGTGCTCTGTTCCCGCTCCTCTCAGCATGTTCCTGAGCTAATGCCCGAGTAATTATAGCCTCAGTTGCTTCCATTTGCAGCCTGAATAGTGAACGCTTCTGCTAGGGGAAGGGAAATGGAAACCCCTGGGCCAAAACTTGGTAAATTTCCTAGGAAAAAAAAAATCAAGAAATGCAGCAACAGTAACAGAACTTGCCTAGTTTCTGGGAAGGTGCCCCTCCCATCTTCCTGGGGGGGAACAGTGGGGGAGGGCGGGGGACCCCGCTCCACCGTGGAGGAGGGCCCCGGAGCACTCTGGCTCTCTCTCCAGCCCCTTCTCCAAGCAGGGCTCCTGCCTGAGGTTTTCATCACCCGTGAGATGGTCACGTCTGTGTGCAGCACAGAGTCTGGCACACGTGAGCAGTCCGTGAAAGCGTGCCCACCCAACGGGCCCGTGCACGTGGGTGTGTTTGGGGAGGCAGGGGGAGGAGGGGGCTTCTCAATCCATCTCCCTGCCTTTCGGGTCCACCATCAAAGCTCTTCTTCATCGGGTCCAGGAGGCTTCTGTTTTCACTCTTCAAGAGTCCCCATTGGCAAGGAAAAAGGAGGCAGGGATTTCCAAACGCAATCCTCACCCGGCTGCAGGCTGCCAGCCCCCAAAACTAAAATGTGCAAAATGGCAGGGCACGGAGTTCAGGAAACCTAGCCCCCTCCCCCCCGGCCCCCTCCCAGCACAGGGATGTGAGACCACCCTAGACCTGAGAGGGACTAGAGGCTAGAAATGCCTCCCAGGCCTGGCTGAAGTGGGAGAGCCCGGCCCAGCCCCTGACCCTCTCCAGACACATGTTCCCACTTTCACCCCGTGTGGGTGTCCCATGCCCGCTGAGAGGAGGAGATACAAGCCAGATGCTCCAAGGAGTAAATGATAAACAGCTGCCCAAGGGAGAGTGGGGAGAGATTTGACAACCCTTGGCACTTTCTAGAACCTTTGTGAATTCATCCTCCCAGCCTCTGGGGACATACGTTGGCTTCATTATCCCTTCCCTTCTCCTCCTCCCACTCACAATAGCCCCTCAGTGCGAGCAAGGCAAGGGGAGCACAGCCAGAGTGAGGCCAGCAGGCTTCAAACCCGAAGCTCCAGCTCCAGCTTCCGGCATTCCATCCACCCCGTACCCTCCCCCCAGCCGAGCCTCCCCCAGCCTCTCCTCTCCTGGGGAGCTGCCCTGAGGCAATGCCCCATCTCCACCCCAGGCTGCCCCCAGACACTGGGGCACCAGCAGGCAGGTACATGAGCACTCTTCCAACTGATACTTTTTAAAGAGTTGTTTCTTTCTACAGAGCCACGTTTACGGAACTTCGATCACTCAAGCACCACCTATATGATTTTGGCCATATGACAAGCACCCCCTGTTCTAACCCTGAATTTTTTCTTTAAATGCCTTAATTCTTCAGTTGAACGAAATGTTTAGATTTATTAACTTGACTCCCTTTTAAAAATTCCAATACCGACCTAGATTTGTCCTAAACAATAGTATCTATATTTTTCTGCATTTTTCTAAGGCATATTAAAATGCATTGCAAGGGGCGGATGTGGCTCAAATGGTTGGGCGTCCGTCTCCCATATGGAGGGACCTGGGTTTGATCCCCAGAAACTCCTGGTAAAATAAAGAAAAATATAGAAGGCAGGCACGCCGTCAGGCCCCGCGAGCGGGCGAGTCCCCAGGCCCCACGAGCAGGTGAGCCCTCAGGTCCCGTGCACGGGCGCGCCAGGCCCTGCCAAGCCATGCAGCAGGATGATGACGTAACAGGAGAGAGACACAAGGGAGAGCCAAGACGAGACGCGCCGAAAAACCCGGAACTAAGGTGGGCAGAGGTGGTAGGAGGTTCCCAGGATTGAATCCCAGTGAAGACAGGAGGAAAAGGATGAGAAAAGAGGGCAGGAAACAGACACGGAGAATTGCCCAGCGAATGGACACAAAAACAGCAAAAATGGAGGGTGGGGGAGGGAATAAAAACGGATAAAAGTAAATAAATAAATCTTTAAAATTAAAAAAAAATGCACTTCTATAAAATTAAAAGTATTCTATCAGCAGCCAGAGATTGTGCACACCACTCTCAGGGAGGTGGCTGATGTGGAGTAGAGGTCTGTAACCTTAGGTGACCTCAGGCATCCCTCCAAGAGCCTGTTATACACAGATGCACAGGCCCCATCCCAGACCTCCCCAGTCAGGCACCCTGTGGCTGCATCCCAGGCATCTGGTTTTAACCAACTCCCTGTGACTCCGAAGCTGCCTTCCAAAGTCAGAGAACCCATGACTTAGAAGAGAGGCTGAGCTGGCCACAGCCCACTCCCAAAACGCACCCACGCATCCCATCCATGCACAATTTACCAAACCCACCCTGGGCAGAAGCAGCTCGGTGGCCTTCTCGTCACCAGAGTTGTACCCAAACAATGGGCTCATCAAGGAAGGCTTTCTAACCACAAGCGGGCATCTGCCTGGGGAAGCAGGAATGAGACACTCGCCATCCTGATACATCTAAGCCAATGGGGACCCAGGAGCATTTCCGTGACCCTCTGGCCTCCTAGGCAACTGCAGGCTAGTTGCGTGCCCCTAATCCCATTTCCAGACCAGTGGGCCCCTGTACTAAGCTCTGGAGCTCCGCCACTAAGCTGGGAGTTCAGGAAACCTGGGTCCTAATTCACCAGCCATGTGAGACCCCAGGCAGATCCCAGTCTCTCTGGGTCTCATCTTGTCAGCTTCCTTGCCTGAAAAAGGAAGGTTCTTGAAAGAAATGGGCTCCTACATTTCGTGACTCCTCTGCCCACCCACCCCAAAACTTCTATGGACAGAATCTGAGAGCAGGGAGAGACTGGGAAAGCGCCCCTCATCCCACCCCATTCCTACAAGCCAGAAGTGCAGACCAACCCTTACAGGCTGGGTCCTGTGTAATGACATACAGCACGTATGTACACAGCAACATGCACATCACAAAGTGCTCACAGCCACACCGGCCTCCGCCACCTACAGCCAACAGGCGGTCTAACAGCTGTCAGCCAACAAATATTTTCTAGCACTAACTATGTGCCAGGCCCCAGAAATCCGGCTTGTCTCCAGGGCTTTCATTCTAGGGAGAGGAAGATGGTAATAAACATTTAAGTAATTTCAAGTACTGGTAAATGCGATGAAAGGAAAGAAAAGAAGGGGAATCAGAAGAGGATGACTAGGAGGTGACATGTGAGTTGAGACTAGAATGATGGGCAGAAGTGAAACATGGAGAAAAGCCAAGGCGAGAGAATTTCCAGCAAAAGAAAGAGTAAGTGCAAAGGTCCTGAGGTAGGCGTGGGCTTGGCATGCTCACAGTCAAAAGAAAGGGTAAAGTGGCTGATGCTTCCTGAATGAGGCAAACGTTAGATAGAGATGAAGGCAGAGAGACATTCGGGGGAGATCACGTGGGGTACCTTGCAGAGCAGAGTGAGATCTTTAGATTTTACTCTAAGATGTAAAGTATTTGGAGAGCTTTAAGGGGGTTGGGGGTTGTTTGCTTTGGAAAGATCACTCTGGCTGACATATGGAAGATAGACTGTATATGGGGGGGAAGGGTACAGGGGAAGAGAGGTGGTCGAAAGAGGAGACCAGTGACAAGGCTGTTGCAATATCCTGGTAGAAGATGGTAGTGGCTTAGACTGCGCTGACGACTTCAGAGATGGTGAAAAGTGAGCAGATACTGCATAAAATTTAGAGATAAATCCAACAGGGTGGGCTGGATGTGAAATTTAGGAAAAAGAGAAATCAAGAAAAACTCCTGGGTGTTTGGCCAGAGCCCTTGGGTGGATGGTGGATGGTTAGTGAATTGGGAAAGACTTGGAGGGAAGAAGGAGGGACAGAATTCAATCGATATTTCAAGTTTTCGACTTGTTAAGTTTGAGATGCCTTTTAGATACCCACGTGGAGATGCTGAAAATGCAGAAGGATAAACAACTCTGGAGTTCAGGAGAGCAGTCTGGGCTAGAGACATAAAACTGAGCATAATTAGCATAAGACGCTATTTAAAGCCACATGACTAAATGAGGCTACGTTGGCCCAGGGTGAGAATAAAAGACATAAAAAGAGCCAGGATAGAGCTCTGGGGCCCCTCACTTAGTGGTGCCAGTAAAGAAGCCTGGGAAAGGAGTGGGCTGTGAGGCAGGTGGAAAATCAAGAGACATGGGTTTCATGGAAGCCCAGAGAAGAGTTTCAAAATGGAGGCCAATCAAATAATTAGGAGATTGTGGCCAAGGAGCCCATGGGTAAGCAGAGAGGCAACTAACAATGAGATGTAGAAAAAGCCAGGACTGGATAGGGAAGCCGGGGTGGTGGGGGGGGTGGGATATGGAAAGGGAAGGATCAGGAGAAGAGATTCCTGGAGGCCACCCACTGTGTAGCACCTCCCTCCAACACCTCTCACCCCACTTTCTGAACATCCACTGAGTCAAACACGGCTGGAGAAATCTGACAAGGCTCCTGCCCTCCTGGAGCTTACACTCTATTAACGGGAGAGAGTAAAATCAACAAACACATGAAAACCTTCCCCTTCGATAGAGGCTCCCTCTTGGAGCTTGACAAGCGCCCCTGCACAGGGCTGCCTCGTAGTTTGAGGACCTGACTGAGCCACCGACAGAGTAAGCTTGTGCAAGTTATGTAGCCTCTTTATGAGACTCCTTTTCCTGTAAAATGGAGCTACAGTACCCACTCTGCTACATGGCAGGACAAAGCTAAAGATTCAGTGGGCTACTGTAGATGCAAATGCCTCCACTCAGTTCCCAGCCCACAGGATGTATCCAGAAACGCTTATTTAAAAATCTGTTACTTCATGGGGAGCGGATGTGGCTCAAGCAGTTGAGCACCCGCCTCCCACATAGGAGGTCCCAGGTTCGGTTCCCGGTGCCTCCTGAAAAAACAGAAACAAACAACAAGCAAAACAAACAAAAAAACCAACTCAGGGAAGCCGATGTGGCTCTGTGGTTGAGCACCAGCTTCCCACATACGAGGTCCCAAGTTCAATCCCCGGCCCCTGATACCTCAAAAAATAAAAATAAAAAATAAGTGTGTTACTTCAGTAATATTGTAATATTTTTGCAGCAATTGCAAAGAAGCTACATCAATTCTAAGGGACAACAATGGGAGGTATAAAGGAGTATGGGATTTTTCCTTTTGGAGTAATGAAAACTTTCTAAAATTGAGGTGATGACAACACAACTCTGTGATGAAAATGAGAGCCACTGAGCGTACACTTTGAATGGACTGTACAAAGCATGGGACTGTATAACACAGCGAATCCTGTGGTGGATTGTGGTTAACAACAAATACGAGAACGTTCTCTCATGAGCTATAAAAAATATATATAGTACTAATACAAGGGGCTAATAACTGGGTGGGTTGGGGGAAAAATACACCAAATATAAGATATTGACTATAGTTAGTAGTAATATTTTGACGAAGCTCTTTCACATGTGTAACAAATGTTTCGCAACAATGCAAGGTGTTGGTGATGGGGTGATATATGGGAGCCCTGTGTGATGATATGCATGTTTGTTTTGTAAGTTCACAACTTTTCCTATACACTTATCATTTATGTATGTTCACGTATGAATTATATACTTCAATAAAATGTTTTTTAATGAAAAAAAAAAAAATGTGTTACTTGACTGGAAAGATCCCCACCTTAACACCCTGCTAGTAAAAGAAGCCAGTCCCGTGTGCCTTTTGCTCCAGCCCGTACAAGGTCTGCCCCAAAAGATCAAAGCTTCCCCATTCTACCCCTCAGTAAGCAAGTAAGCCTTGGAGCACCTCTGCTCCACCCAGCAAGCCCACGAGTGCAGGCCCTCGGGGAATCTTTCTCACCCCTGGGTCCCCACGCCCCTAGGAGTGGGGGCCAGGAGCCCACACCATCCAGCAGGAAGTGGTTCCTCAGTTTCCACATGAGAAGGCCTGCCAATCCCAGCAGGCCTCGCTCTCGGGGCCCCTCAGTCACTGACAAAGCCCAGAGTAGGTCTGAACCCTCACCCCCTACTGCTCCGCACGTCCAGGTGATGACCCCATTTCCCACTGCTTTCCCCCGCTGCCCTCCTCAAACCTTCCTCCGGAAATCCCAGTCCACGATCAGCAAGTCCCTTCTATCCTCAACTTTCTCTCTCAACTTTCCCCTCACCTTCCAGCCCTAACCCGGTCAGCCTAACACAGCACAGCGCTGTGGTCGCCACAGCACTCCCCAGAGGCAGCTGCTTTTGGAAGCGGGTCAACCCGCCAAAAATCGACATGACGGAAAGTCAATTCCACCAAACTCTATTTGGAAGCTTTTGAGCACCATTTTACATTTTGTCAAATTTTAACCACTTTTAGAATTCTTCCTCCAGTTCCCCAAAAGCCACGTTAAGTCTTCATTTTGTGGGAGTCTTGATTTTGTAGGTTCTAGCCACTAAAATTTAAATGTCACTATCTCACATTTGAAGGGATAATTTTAGCCACTTTTGAATGCTTCGCATCCTTTTGAACGGAGTTTGGGGTTTTTTTTTTTAATATATTTAGGATTTTTACCGTGTTCACACCAATTCCCACAATGGCATATCAGCTTTAATTCTGTATTTATAACAATTAAAAACCAAATTTGAGGGCTTCATATTGAAGTGATTGACCTAAATCCTTCCTCATCATTTTTTCATTTGTGGCAAGTGGATGTGGGATTTGAGGCACCAATCATAACCTAAAATGTCTACTAATTATAAAATACACTTTTCTAGAAGATCAACTTATGACCCTTGTTTCCAAAAAACGGAATCATTCTTCAAATGCAGCTATGAAGACCATTTGCAAAAATCTTCAAAAGTCATGAAAACCACCCAAAGTAAATTTTTTTAAGTTTAAAAAAAAAAAAATGATTAACAGAAATGAGTTTTGGTAGATCAATAAATTTGATTTTTTTTTTTTTAATCAGGGATTTAGTCATTTAGCATACTGATGTTGAAAGAAGTAAGCATTTCAGCAAACTGGTCATTTTTTCTCTCTCATGGATAAATAACCCCTGGTTCTGGAGGTGGTGGGAGGCCCTTCCGTCTTTCTCCTCATTGCCACGTCCAGGCAGTCTCTCCTCCCTCAAAAGCCCTGGCTCCTGTGAAGGTCAAGCCATCGGAGGACCATGCTCTACTCCTCCCATCTATAGACCATCATTCCCCTCTCTCAGTGGCGATGTCACACCCGAATCACGTCTTCCCTTCCACCCCCTTCCCAGGCACCATTTCCAGTGACTTCCAAGCCAACGCTCGGCCTTTCATGCATCTGCCTGCCTTCTCGCCTCCAATGGCCTCTTCCCAGGCCTCAGCTGGCACACCCTTGTCCTTGGCGTCACTGACAGCCGTGTCATCCCTGGATCACTGACGTCAAGCATCCCAAACTCTGACCACCATCTCCTCACTTTCCAGCTTGCCCTCTGACAATCCCCCTGCCTCACTCAGACCTCTGATCCACGGACCCAACCCCTCACCCTCTCTCCAGCATCCCCCCCATGCTGTGTCCTCATTTCCCTCTACACCCACCTTAGACTCTCATCCCACTCATGTAAACACCTTTAACTGCTCAGCCCCTCTCTTCCTCTATCACCCTCACTAACACACAGGCCCGGGTAAGCTACCCTTCCACTCCATGACTGTGCCTTAGCGGCTAGTAAAAAACACACAGGCTGACCGGTCTCTCCTTGACTTCCTGACCGTAAGTCTCAAATGCCACAGTCAAATGACCATGCCACACCTTCTCCTGCCTCAGTCCTCCTGCACGGTCTCCTCCACCTTTGCTATAAGCTTGTCTCTTCTTCACTCCACAGCAGTGACCAGCCTACCTCACCTGTATATCCTTCTCTTGTTATTTGGAGCAAGAGTCCTGGTCCCTATCAGAAGCCACCCTGGATCCTATCCCTTCTCACCTCCTCAAAGACTACCATCCTCTCTTCTGCACCTTCAGTTTCTTCCCCTCTGATGGATCATTCCCAACGGAATACACGCATGCCCCATGACTGCCTGTCTCAAAACAACAAAACAAAACCTCCCCACCTCCCTCTCTGGCTACCACTCTATTTCACTGTTCCCCCTTCAGAGCAACACTTGAAAGGGTTGGGTTTCTTCTTTTGCATCCTCACCTCATATTCTCTCTTCCACCCTCCCCAACTCCAGCTTCCAACCCCTTCACTCCCCTGAGGATACTCCAGTCAAGGTCACTAATGACCTACAGACCAAATTTAATGGTCACTTCTCTGAACTTATCTTATTTGACCTCTAGGCAGCATTTGACACAGCTGACCACTTCCTCTTTCTGGAAGCATATGCTTCTCTTGGCCTCCTGACATTCCCCATGTGGTTTTCCCCTACTTCCCTGGCCTGGTTCTCAAGTCTCCTTTGCTAGCTCTTCCTTCTCTGCTTGGAAAATCCAAGCTCAGTCCTAGGCTTTTGTCTCTTTGTCTATACACTCTCCATAGGTGACCTCATTCAGTTCCATGGCTTTAAATGCCATCTATATGCTAATGGCTCTCAATCAATACCTCAACCCTGACCTGTCCCCCAAACTCCAGGTGTACATCTAACTGCCTAACTGGTATTTCCAGATGGAGGTCTAAGTGGCATCTCAAACCTAACATGGCCAAAACAGAACTCTTGATTTCTGCCCTGTTCCTTCCCTCATCTTCTCCATCCAAGTGAATGACAATATAATTGATGTTCAAGCCCAAAATATAAGTTATCTTTCATTCCAGCCTCCACATCCTCTCAACTCCACCTCCAAAATATACTCCAAGTCCATCCATTCTCTCCATCTCTCCTACTGTCATCCCTCATCGGGGTCATTGCAGCAGCCACTGTTAAGCCTTTGAGCTGTTGTGGTCTCACTGCTTCCACTCTCGCCCATTCCCTCCCCGTGATCCATTCTCCATACAGTCCAAGAGCAATCTTTATAAAAGCATAAGTCATACTGTCTTACCTGTCTAAAATTCTCCAAAGGTTTCTCATCACTCCTACAATAAAATCCAAACTCCTTAACCTGGTCTGCAGCAGCTCCATGATCTGGCCCCTGCCTGACTATGTGCCCAACCACTGGCCCCATCTCAGTTCACTGGGTTCCAGCTACGTGGTCATCCTTAGATTCCTTCATCTACCACATTTCCCCACATGGGGCCCATCTGAGTTTTCTAAGGCTGCTGTAGCAAAGTACCACTAACTGAGTGTCTTAGAACCACAGAATTTTATTGTCTCACAGTTCAGGAGGCCAGAAGTCCAAAATCAAGGTGTCAGCAGGGCCGTGCTTCCACTGAAGTCCGTAGGGAAGAATCCCTTCCATGCCTTTCTCCAGGCTTCAGTCTTCACATGGTGTTCCCTGTCTGTCTCTCTGATTCCCTGTCTACATATTTCCTCTTCTTAAAAGGATATCAATCATATTTGGATGAAAGGCTCACCCAACTCCAGTATGACTAAATCCCATCTGTAACAACCCTATTCCCAAATAAGGTCACATTCTGAGTTACCAGGGGTTAGGACTTCGACATATCTTCTCGAGGAACACAATTCAATCCGTAATAGTCCGCCCTCTGACCCCCAAAAATCCATGTCCTTCCCACCTGCAAAACACATAGACCACATCCCAACATCCCAAGAGCCTCAAGCCTTCCAGCAACCACTCTAAGTCCAAAATCTCACCTAAATTAGTTATGGCTATGGTCCATCCTGGAACAAAATTCCTGTTCATCTGTGGACACCTCCATGTAATGGAAATTACAAAACAAGTTATCTGCTTCCAAAATACAATGATGGGACAGGAATAGAATAGACATTGCCATTCCAAAAGGGGAAATTGGAAGGAAAAAAGCAAGTCTAAACCCAGAAGGGAAAATTCCATTAGACTTCAAGGCCTGAGAGTAATCTGTGACTCGATGCTTTGTTCTCTGGGTCCACTGGGGTGGCAGTCCCACCCTCTCCTAACACCACAGTGATGTACTTGCCCTATCCAAACACGGGGCAAAGGCGCACTTTCCTTAAACACGAAGGCAGAGGCCCCATTCTCTTGGCTTGAGGACATCCACTCTGCCTTCATTTTGTCCCATATCTGTCCCTTTCAGTCGAGGTTGTCAGTATCTCTGCTGATAAAAAATTCCCAAAAACCTTGTTGGTCTTCCATGAAATTTACAGGGGTCCAGCCCATCAGACAAGAGGGTTCTTCTACAGATCTTTCCTGGATAGCCATATCTCGATCCCTGGCTTCTTCTGACATGGTTGACTGGATCCATGAGTCACACGCCTAATCTCTTTAGCAAACCATTGTCCAGCTGTTTCCAGGGCACGTTACCTGGGCAGGCTCAGAATTTCCCAAATCATCAATTGCTACTTCCCTTTTTCTTAACAGTTCTTCCCTCGATTTATCTCTTTCCTCTTGCATTTTACTATAAGCAGCAAGGAGAAACCGGGCAGCACATTCCATTTTTGCTTGGAAATCTCAGCTAAATATCTGAGCTCTTCATGTACACATTCCACTTTCCATCCAACATCAGGACATCATTCAGCCAAGTTCTCTGCCACTTTATAATGGGGATGGCCTTTCCCCCAGTTTCCAATAGCACATTCATCATTTTCTTCTAAAGCCTCACCAGAAACAACTTTAACATCCATATTTCTACCAACAGTCTCCTAGAGACAATTTAGGCTTTTTCTATCAAGTGCCTTAAAATTCTCCCAGACTCTACCCAGTCCCCAATTCCAAAGCCACTTCCACATTTTTAGGTATTTGTTACAGTAGCACCTTACTTCCTGGTACCAAGATCTGTCTTACTTTCCTAAGATTGCTGTAACGAAGTACGACAAATTGGGTAGCTTAAAACAACAGAAACTTCTTGTCTCATAGTTCTGGAGGGTAGAAGTCAGAAGTCAAGGTGTCAGCAGAGCCACGTTTCCTTCAAAGTCCGTAGGGAAGACTCTGTTCCACGCGTCTCACTGCACTTCTGGCAACGGCTCACTGGCAATCCAGAGTGTCCTCACTTCAGACCTCACATGTTGTTCTATGCTCTGTCTCTCTGACTCCCCATCTGTGTCAAATTTCCTTTTCTTATAAGGGGCACCAGTCATATTGAATCAAGGGCCCACCCTAATCCAGTATGACCTGATTTTAACTTGCCTAATTCCATCTCTAACAACCTTATTTCAAAATCAGTTCACATTCTGCGGTACTGGAGAGTAGGACTTCAACATATCTTTCCATGGACACAATTAAATCCATAACAGGGCCTTTCCCTCTTCTGCTCCCCTGATCCTCCCATGGCTGGATGCTTCTTGTGATTCATATTTTGGCTTAAAGTCTAACCTGCCACAAACATTCCCAATCTAAAGTAGCCACCAGTCACCTTTGTCACGTCATCCTATTTTAATTCTCTGCTTAGCATTCCTCACTATCTTTCCTGTTCGTTCATTTGTTGGCTTATTTTCTGTTTTTTGTCTGTATCTCTGATTAGTAGAACATAATTTCCATAAGAGCAATAAACTCTTAGGTCTTGTACACTGATGT
>JAQZBX010043594.1:0-21608 GCA_029593785.1 Cabassous unicinctus | reverse complement strand
ATGGTGGCAAAGGCAGTGGAATAGAGGGCAGGAGACTGAAGAAAGAAGATGTGAGGCTGAGTGGAAAGCCCTTGTCCAGCACAGAGAACTAAAGGCCACACTGAGACTTGGTCCTACAAGGGAAGAAGCCAGCAGAGGTCAGGAAATCAAGTCTCAAATCTGCCTCCCTGAACAAAAGAGGCAAGGGTTTTTATTAGCTTTAGACACAGAGAGGTGGGGACAGCGATGCCACTGGCTGCAAACTAGGGTCTGCATGTTGGGCAGCAGAGGAGGGGGAGAAGGGTGAGCTCACAGCCGCTATTTCTGCCCACTTTAATTGCACCTCTTAAAGTGTCCTTGGTCTCAGGCTTCTTCATCTGCTGTATGTTTTATTAGGTTTCAGATGAGGGGGAGAAGAAAAACAGGAGCTTTTTAGGGAGCGAGAAGCAGAAACTTACTGAGGAGTGGAAAACAAGAACTTGCTTTGTGACTAAAGAAGCTTTCATTAATAATTAACGTTGCACAGCTACATGCTACGAATTGCAAGAGTGAGATTACCTACTTAAAACTAAAATATCATTTATCAACTCAATCTAAAAATTCAAGCTGTAATGTAATATAGATCATATGACTGCTCTTGTCT
Organism: Cabassous unicinctus; assembly: GCA_029593785.1. Classification (NCBI taxonomy): domain Eukaryota; kingdom Metazoa; phylum Chordata; class Mammalia; order Cingulata; family Chlamyphoridae; genus Cabassous; species Cabassous unicinctus. The sequence goes on along the minus strand of JAQZBX010043594.1, from coordinate 20,986 downwards.
CTTTCAAAGTTCAACTGGCATAAGCGTCGCTTACTTCCATTCTGCCTAGAATTGGCCACAGCTGTTTTTTGACCAGGTTTCTTTTTGTTTTGTAAATGGAAATGGCCTTTGGAATTATAAGTGAAATGAAATAAGATGATTTGTATTTAAAATGCCTTTAATCCCAACTTTAATCATAATTTATGGAACTTCATCATATCTATTTTATTCTTACTTTTCTTTCGACATGACTGCCGCTGAAAAACAAGTTCTGTTCCCTCCCTTCCTCTGAAGGCTGTTGCCAGGTTAAAGAATGGAACATGCAACATGCAAATTGGGTGCCTCATGTTAAGAATGTTACTGGCTTGCTCATCCCAGATGATGCCCGTTTGAATTTATTGCAACCTTGTGAAGATAAAGACCCAAAAGTTTGTAAAACGTTGAGGGAATCAATTTAGTCTGATAGGACTGATGGGAGAGGAGAAGGGGAGGAAAATTTTTCATTAATGAAACAAATGTTTAATGAGCACTTACTCTGAACTTATTATAGCAGGTGTTAGCCAGGACTTAAACGGAAAAATTAAAAAAGCCTCTATCCTCCATCTACTTGGGGAGACATCAGTAATAGAAGTAATTAAGTGGAAGTTTAGAGCTGTTTGATTAAATGCTAGTGCCATGTATAGGAATTTAGTGTCCAGGACACCATATTAGCTGGAAGGTTTTGTGGAGGAGATAGCATCTGGGCTGTGAAATTTATGCATAATAGTTTCCTCTTTCTCTTGTGCATGTCTAAGAATTTTGTATACTGTAATTTTTCAAGACCGCTTTAGCCCAACTAAGGAATGGGACAGTAGCAACATGGCACTCCTGCAGGTAAATGGGATTGGTGGAAGATTACCTGTAGCTGACATGATTATTTCACATTTGCTAAGCTCTGCTGATGTTCAATCCTCATGAGAAAAACAGGTGTTTTTTTTTTTTCCTTTCGTGGAAGATTCAGAACAAAGCAAAAATCTATCTTTGTGGCTCTGGGAATGAAATTATACTCATTTCAGCTTTAGCTCTCCCATCTCAGCTTTATCCAGCTATAATTTGAGATCAGCCAAGGATATTTTAAGATACTCTGGAGTGTCTCTCTCCATAGCTGGAAACTGAGATCAGACACTATTCTTCACAGGAAACTGTTCCCGTAAGAAGCTGTGGGCAGGCGTGAGCCTGCAAAAAAGGCATGCTCTCTAGAGTGTTGGAGACAATTATGCAGGAAAGGAATATTTCAACTGTGTAATGTTCCAAAAGTTGGTGGGCACAGGGAATGGGATTGTTAAAGGATGAATAGAATGCACGGAATTTGAAAAAGCAGAATGATGACTTGTCTGACATAGGGAATGCCCATGTGTTGTGTCCTTACCCCTAGAACAATGGTTGCTACATTGTAGATAATGGTCTCAGCAGTATCATACTTCTTTGCTATGCACATGTCTTTTATCTTCCCGTGCAGCTTTCTTCATGTAGAGAAACCAAGTACAGATTTGCATTATTCAGGTGGGTGTATCATGCATTCAGCCTAGTATACTTTTTAAGCAGGTTTCCTTAAGCAACTGGTAGCCCTTTTGCATCCCTCACACCTTTACCAGCAATGAATTTCTCTTTCCTGTAAATCTTTGGCAGGTCCCAGAATCAGGGGCGTTCCAGGGACTCACTAAGTTTAGTGTTGACTTAACCACTGTGAGATGCCTAGTTTAAAGGGGCATGGTTGTTTCTCCCCAGAATCTTCCCTTCCCAACCTGTGGCTTCCCACTTTAAATATTTGAGATAAAGGATTTCTTAGACAGACAGTAAGAAAATTACAGTTGTGAGAAAATTTTAACTGAGTCAGTGAAATGAAAGGATGTGGCATTTGGTCAGTCACTTCCATGTGGCTCAGAGTCAATAGTAACCAGATTCTCCACTTCCCTTTTTTGGAAGCAAGACAGCCCATTCTGAAATATAGCTTCATAAAGTATTTATACAGATGCGACACACATAATAATATATGTGTCTCTCACTTTCAGTTTCCTTCTACATAGCACTATTTCTCCTTACTCATACTTATTTGGATTTTGGTCTGCCTGTTTTAAAGAAAACTTCTATAAATAAAATACTCAATATAAATTAGCTAAGTCACAGTTGTGTTTTTTGTTTGTTTGTTTGTTTGTTTTTTTTTTGGTAGTTTTTCCCCTCAGATTTCCATCTGGTTTAACAAATTAGAAAGGACTTGCTCAGCATAACTGCCTTTGGGTGGGCTAACCCCATTTAGAGAGACTAGAGACAGGAGGAAATGCTTTCTGCTCTGAAATATTTTGTAGTGATCTGAAGTACTTTCACTTTGCATCCACTTTCCTTAAATTAACAAGTAAATTAATGTTTTCCTCTATGACTTCCTCCCTGCTCTAAGCTAATGATGCTGTAACTGAGGGTTAAGAATTAAGAAATGATTATGATTTCTATATCATTATCTAAATGCCTTTATATTATAAAGCAGCCAAAGGTTGATATCTGAAGTTACTGAAGCTGGCTAGACCAACCTCACCCTTTGTATATAGCCATTTCCCACTAAAAACCTGCCATTCTGAGGATGATTCCAGATGGATCTTACCCTGTATATGGTCACTTCTACCTGCTATTATGATGATTATTCCATACAGATCTTACCTTTGTGTATGAACATTTCTGTTGAAAGGTGGCCACCCCACCCTCCTCTGTTTAACATCCACATGAAAAACCTTGTACCTGACCTCTGTTCTGTACTCTCCTATCCCAGAACTTTGTGACTGACTCTGGTCACAGAGTGCCCCACCCCCATTCCATTCAGTCACTTAAAGTTTATTAATGAACCTGTGCCAGTCCTACCCCAATTACTCATTAGCATCCTGAGGTTATAAATATTAGAATTTCTGCAGATCTGGGGGGCAGTTTTGGGGGCCACAGAGTCACTGACCTCCTTTGCTTGTGCAAACAAACCCTTTCTCTCTTTGAAACCCCAGTGTCTCAGGAATTGGTCTTGAAGGTGCATCAGGAAAAGGAACATCCTTTTGCTCAGTGTATTAGACAGCCAAAGGAGTGCTGATGCAAAGTACCAGAAATCTGTTTGCTATTATAAAGGGTATTTATTTGGGGTAAGGGCTTACAGTTACAAAGCCCTAAAGAGTCCAACTCAAGGCTGCTTTCTCACCAAAGTTAGCTGCCACATGTTGAAGCAAGATGGCGGGCAATCTCTGCCTGGTCTCTCCTACCTTCTTCCTCTTAAGGCTCCGTGGGCCCAGCTTCTTCTGATCTTGGCTCTAGGATGGCATAGGACTTATCTCTCAGGGCTTCCTATATCAATCTGGCACAGGGCTCATTTCTTTCCAGACTTTGCTCAGCTGCTCAGCTGCAAACTAACAGGCAAATGGCTCATCTCTCCCCGGGGCTCCAGGATCAAATTTCTCTTCTCTGCTGTGTCTGTGGAGCTCTCTCTCTCTTCCCTTGTGAGCGTCCATTTATATCAGCCCACCAAGGAGGCGGAGACTCAACCCTGAGTCATGGCCTCCTGACGTGGTCGAATCAAAGCCCTAATCTTTTATCAAGTAAACTTAAAACCTTTAAATTTAATACAACCAAAGGGTATCATACCCAGAGGAACAGACCAGTTTAAAAACATTTTTTTTTCTCTTTTTTGAGGATTCATAAATAATATCAAACTGCCACACTCCGTATCAATTTGGCAACCCAGATGGGGCTAAGGACAAAGGGGTCCCTGAAAGAGCTTGACTGCCTGATATTCTGGGGCCCCAGCAAGATAGTGTAGTTTTTTGTGGCCACTAGAAGGGTCTAAAAGCTCAACAATCGGGATCTTCCTATCTCACTAGCACTCCAGGCCCTAAAAGCACTTAAAGCTTCAAAGAGAGAAACAGTTCCAGCCCTGAGTCTGGACATCTGACTGGGTGAGGGGCCACCCAGGTAGAAGTGGACCGGGAAGTTAATTTGGTGGTTTGAGTACCATTAGACTGCTTCCAGAACTATTCCTCTTGCTCTGATCTCTCCAACTTTTCCTGTTGTTTTTTTTGTGTTTGGGGGGGGCGGGGTTGGTATCATTCTGTTTGGGGTTCAAGTCCCTACCTTAAGTCTATCTGTTAAGTATATTCCTGAACCTTGTGTCCATCTGTTCAATATACCCTTGAACCTTGAGTCTGTCTGTTAAGTATACTCCTGAAAAGTAATACAGAATATAGTAAGTTTTAAGTGTCTGTTAAATGGTGTGTGTTACCTAGGTATAGTAAATGTTCAGTGTCTGTTTAAAGTGTTCAAGTGGTCCTAATTGGTTACTGGTTATGGGACATTCTTTAATATGGGAAATTCTAATTTTACTAGCATTCCTAAATGTAGCCCTTTAGGCTGTATTTTGAAAGATTGGAAAATCTTAGCCAAGACCTTATGAAAAAGCAGGAAATAGTTTTTCCTGTAGCAAAGGCTGGCCATCTGTTATTTGCATATGTTCATGTATGAATGATATACTTCAATGAAATTTTTCTTAAAAAAAAGAATAAGCTAAAATCAAAAACCTAACTACACACCTGGAAGAACTAGAAAAAGAACAGCAAAGTAATCCCAAAGCAAGCAGAAGGAAAGAAAAATCAAAGATCAGGAAATAAATAAATGAAATCAAGAATACAAAAGCAATAGAGAGAATTAACAAAATCAACATTTCATTCTTTGAGAAGTTCAGTAAAATTGACAAACCCTTAGCCAGACTGACAAAGCAAAAAGAGAGAAGACACAATAAAATCAGAAATGAGAGGGGTGACATTAATACTAACCCCAAAGTAATAAAAAGGATCATAAGAGGATACTATAAACAACTGTATTTCAACAGATTAGACAACCTAGATGAAATGGACAAACACATGAACATCCTATACTGACTCTGGAAAAACAAGACTTCAACAGACCAATTACAAGTCAAGAGATGGAACCAGTCATCAAAAACCTTCCCAACAAAGAAAAGCTCAAGACCAGATGGCTTCACAGGTAAATTCTACTAATCATTCCAAGAAGAATTAATACCAAATTCTTCTCAAACTCTGCCCCCTGACAAAATAATAGAAGAGATGAGAACACTACCTAACTCATTCTATGAAGCCAACATCACCCTAATACCAGGTAAAGATACTACAAGAAAAGAAAATTATACACCAATTTCTCTTATGAATATAGATGCAGAAATTCTCAAAAAAAAATACTGGCAAATTAAATCCAACAGCACATTAAAAGAATTATACACAATGATCAAATGGGTTTTATCCCAGGTATGCAAAGGTGGTTCAACATAAGAAAATCAATATAATATACCACATTAATAAAATGAAGGGGAAAAAACACATGATCATCTCGAGTGACACAGAAAAGGAATTTGAAAAAATCAGTATCGTTTCTTGATAAAAAAAAAAAAAACTCTTAGAAAAATAGGACTAGGAGGAAACTTCTTCAACATGATAAAGGGAATGTATGAAAAAGCCATAGCTAACATCATACTCAATGGTGAATGAATGAAGGCTTTCCTTCTAAGATCTGGAACAAGAGAAGGATGTCACCAATGGTATTCAACATTTTACTGGAAGTTCTAACCAGAGCAGTTAGGCAAGAAAAAGAAATAACAGGCATACAAATTGGATAGGAAGAAGTAAGATTTTCACTATTTGCAAATGACATGATTCTATATATAGAAAGTCTTTAAAAATATACAACAAAGCTACTAAAGCTAATAAACAAATTGAGTGGCAGGGTACAAGATCAACATGTGCAAATCAATAGTATTTCTATACACTAGTAATGAGCAAAATGATGAGGAAATCAATAAAAAATATCCATTTAGAGTAGCAACTAAAAAAATCAAATATCTAGAAATAGTATCAACCAAGGATGTACAAGATTTGTACACAGAAAACTATAAAACATTTCTAAAAGAAATCAGAGAAGTCCTAAATAAATGGAAAGACATTCCATGTTCATGGACTGGAAGACTAAACATCATTAAGATGTCGGTTCTACCCAAACTGATTTTCAGATTCAATGCAATCCCAATAAAAATTCCAAGAGCCTACTTTGCAGAAATGGAAAAGCCAATTATCAAATTTATTTGAAAGAGTAAGGGGCCCCAAATAGCCAAATATATCTTCAAAAAGACCAACAAAGTTGGAGGACTCACACTTCCTGACTTTAAAGAATATTACAAAACTACAGTGATTAGAAAAGTGTGGTCTTGGCACAAGATAGATATATTGACCAATGGGATTGAATTGAGAGTTCAGAAATAGACCCTCACATCTATGGTCAATTGATTTTTGACAAGGCTGCCAAGTCTACTCATTTAGTAAAGAATTGTCTCTTCAACAAATGGTGCTGGGAGAATTGGATATCCATATGCAAAAGAATGAAAGAGGATCCCTGTTTCACACCATATACAAAAGATAATTCAAAATTGATCCAAGATCTAAACATAAGAAACAGTTTTATAAAACTCCCAGAAGAAAATATAAAGAAATATCTTCAGGATCTTGCGGTAAGTGGTGGTTTCTTAGATTTTACACCCAAAGCATGAGCAACAAAAGAAAAAAATAAAGATAAATGGGACCTCCTCAAAATTAAAAACTTTTGGGCATCAAAGGAATTTGTCATGAAAGTGAAATGCCAACCTACTCAATGGGAGAAAATATTTGGAAACCACATATCCAATAAGTGTTTAATATCCAGGATATATAAAGAAATCCTACAACTCAACAATAAAAAGGCAAACAACTCAATTTAAAAAAATAGGCAAAACAATTGAATAGACATTTCTCCAAAGAGGATATATATACAAATGGCTAAAAAGCACATGAAAAGTTGTTCAACATCACTAGCTCTTAGGGACATTCAAATCAAAATTACAATGAGGTATCATTTCACACCCACTAGAATGGCTACTATTTAAAAAAAACAGAAAACTGTAAGTGTTGGAGAAGATGTAGAGACATAGTAACACTCATTCATTGCTGGTAAGAAGGTAAATTGGTGCAGTCTCTGTGGAAGACAGTATGTTAGTTCCTCAGGAAGATAAGTATAGAATTTCAATATGACCCAGCAATCTCGCTACTAGGTATATACACAGAAGATGTGGAAGCAGAGCCTCAAACAGATATTTACATACCGATGTTCATAATGGCATTATTCACAATTTCCGAAAGATGGAAGGAACCCAAGTGTCCATCAACAGATAAATGGATAAATAAAACGTGGTATATACATACAGTGGAATATTATTTGGCCATGAAAAGGAATGAAGTCCTGATGCATGTGACAACATGGTTGAACCACAAGGACATTATGCTAATGAAATAAGCCAAACACAAGACAAATATTGTATGATCTCACTGATATGAACTAATTATAAAAAGCAAACTCATAGAGTTAGAATCTAGAATATAGGTTACCAGGGGATAGATTAGGGTTAGAGAATGGTGAGTTGATGCTTAATTTATACAGAATTTCTATTTAGATTTATTGTAAAAGTTTGGAAATGGATCATGGTTATGGTAGCACATTATTGTGAGTGTAATCAACAGGACTGAATTATATAGGTGAATGTGGTTAAAGGGGGAAATTTTAGATCATTTATGTAACTAGAATAAAAATTAAAAGATAAAATATAGGACTGTATAACACAGGGAACACAGACTGTAGTTAGTGCAAGTAACTATATAATGTTATAATAATTCATGTTATAATAACATGAATTATTATAACAAATGTATGGCACTAATGCAAGGTGTTAATGATAGGATGGTATATGGGAAAAAATACACCTATGTAAATTATGGATGATAGTTAATAGTACTATTTTAATAATCTTTCATTAATTGTAACAAAGGTAACTACTGTTAAAAAAATAGTACAATTATTTTTTAAATGCTATCATCAATTTTAACAAATGTTTCACACCAATGCAAGGTGTTGGTGATGGGGTGGTGTATGGGAATCCTGTATTTTATGCATGATTGTTCTGTAAACCTACAACTTGCATAACAAAAAAAATTAATTGTAAAAAAAAATAGGTAAATGGGGCTAATCTAAAGACTAAAGACTAAAGAGACTAAAGAGAGAATCGGAATACAAGGTAAAAGGTAATATTATCAGAATTTTAAAACCTTAAATATTATACAGACCAGAAAGAAGAAATTTATTTTGTCAAGAAAATTCTTTAAATTTCTGTGGAGCACTATCTAATTGAACATGTCTAGTCAGCTTATTTAAACAGCATATCTAATGGAACATAAAATAGTGAATGAGGTTATGATATTCTATACAGAATTGTTGTAATATCTTGATGCATTTCAAAGTGTTTTGGTTATAAGATAGAAAAGTGTTTGCAAAGTCCCTAAGGGACTAGGGAAAACATAGAGATATTAAACTTTTTCACCTGGGAAATTCCTAGCACTCTCTCAAATGACAGGAGTTCCCAGGTTATTGAAATGGCAGAACTCTGCAAGGTAAACCTGTGAAGAGGAAACATGCTAGTAAGCCAAGCCCTCGGTCCTGAGGCTTGCACTCATGAAACTTATTTCTGTCATGAGGAAGCTAAACCTAACTGTAATTAATGCCTAAGAGTCACCTCTAGAGAACCTCTTTGTTACTCAAATGTGGCCTGCCTCTCCAAGCCAAACTCTCACTACCTACCCCCTACATGGGACAGACTTCCTGGGATAAAGTTTTCCCTGGCAACAAAGAACTAACTTCCAGAGATTTTTCCTGGCAATGCAGGACTTGACAACTCCCAGGGATGGGCCTCCCTGACAACATGGGGTTAGATCAAAAGGGAGGAAAGAAATAGAATAGAAGAAATTTTGAATGGCTAAGAGAATTCAAATAGAGTTGAGAGGTCTTTCTGGAGGTTTCACTTATGCAGGTTTCAGCCAGGTAGTTTGGGGGGGTGGGGGGCGGGAGGGAGCCACAGTAGGCTAAGCCCAAAAGAATACTCTGAACTATGGCTAAGAAAAGCTTTAAAATCACTTCCCGAATGTAACATAGTTCTACTCCTTTTATATAAACCTATAATTATCAGTTTACTTATTAAGCTTATTTCAAAAACTCTCTGAATTATTGCTGTGCCAGATAAGCCCTTGAACCCAGAGATCAGGAATGACAACCAGCTTCACTCCTCTGCTCCTTGTCAATGCCCCTTTTCAGCATGAAGAAGCCAGAAAGAGAGCGACATCCAGATTATCCCCAAGATTGGGAATTTTACAAAACAGAGAGGGAGGAGTTGTAACCAGAGGTTAAGAATAAACAAATAATTATGATTACTAAATCATTATCTAAATGTCTTTATATTATAAAGTAGCCAAAGATTGATATCTGAAATTACTGAAACTGACTACACCAACCTCACCCTTTGTATATAGCCGTTTCCCACTAAAACCCTGCCTTTCTGAGGATGATTCCAGATGGATCTTACCCTGTATATGGTACCTGCTATTATGATGATTATTCCAGACAGATCTTACCTTCATATTTGAACATTTCTATTGAAAGGGTGACCAATCCACCCTCCTCTGTTTAACATCCTATGAAAAACCTTGTACCTGACCTCTGTTCTCTACTCTCCTATCTCCTTGTGTTCTCTACTCTCCTGTAACTCACTCTGGTTTGCTGCCCAGCCCCCATTCTGTTCAGACCCCTTAGTGCTTATTAATGAAGGAAACTGTGCCAGTTCTACCCCAATTACTCAGCATATTGAGGTTATAAAATATTAGAATTTCTGCAGATCCAGGAGGCAGTTTTGGGGGCCACAGGGCCACTTACCTTCTTTGTTTGTGCAAACTCTTTCTCTCTTTGAAACCCCACTGTCTCAGGAATTGGTCTTTAAGGTGCATCAGGAAAAGAAACCTGCTCTTGCTCGCTATCAATGCTTTCACATTTTGCAACAAAATTCATCTGAAAAGCAAATACTTTGTCGCAGAATGGGGAGAGATTGTAAAGTCATTTGGTGCTGATAGAAACTACAAAGAGTCTTCACCTGGCCTTTGTGTAAACTGTATTACTCCCCTTGATTAAAGGCTGGGTGGATGTGGCCATTTAGAGATGATCTCATCATCACTTTATACCATTCTGTAGTCCTAGATCAACAGGTAATTTAACAATTTCCCCAGAAGATTTCCTCCAACACCCTCCAAAACAAGTTTACTGCCAACACCTTTCCTATCTTTCCAAGACTAGTTGGCGGGGAAGGGGGATTCTATAAACCACAGAACAGCTATTGGAGGGCGTGGATGTATGCAATAATTTTTTAGAAACTGCTAGTTAATAATATTGGCTTTTATATCTTTCGGTTGTCTGTATTAGAGATCATGAATTAAATGCAATGGTGCTGATGGTTTGGGGATCTCAAATTTGTGGTGTCATTAGTTGCACTAGAAATCCATGATCCAATCACCCTAGATACTCAAACACACATGGTACATCTGAGACCATGATAGGAGCTTGAACCTGTGTATCAGCTTCAAATTTACTGGAGCCAAAAAACTGCTTCTCTTCCCCTTAAATCTTCCACTCAGGCTGCTGCTGAGCAACCTTGGAGGATCCCGAGGGCTGAGGCGGCCAGCTGGGCTAGGCACGCCATTTGGCACATACACCATGGGGACTCTGCAGAGCAGTGCAGCCTATAATTCCCAAAGTGAGAGTCCAAGAGGGAAAGGGGAAATATATATATCTCGTTTATATATCACAGCTCCCTTTGGAAGACGCCAGCTCAAAATGTCCCTGGGAATTAACTCAAGTTAAAAGAGTACCCACTACTCCATGAGGGCACAGCAAACATAAAGATAAGGTAAAAATTGGGGGAGCTGCTCTTAACATGGCCAAGGTCATTGCCCAAATAGAGAATCACCTGGAGGAAAGTTTTACAAGCATGGTCTGTGTAAATGGGGGATTTAAAAGATTAGCCTTTGCAAAAAATTGTTCCCAGTGGTGACCATCTCTTGAGTCAGAGTGAGTATTGCCAAGCAACAAGAGAAACAAAGCCAAGTTCCAAGAAGTTCATTAAAATCCACAGCTGCAGGGCTTTTCTTCACTCTTCTCCACCCTAGTGGAAAAGACACCTCCAGCCAGAATTGATCTCTCTCTCTCCTCCCCTCCCTCCTCTGAGCTCCCAACAGCACTCTGTTTACACCATTAATCTTAACGTGAAATATATTTTGCCTGGCATCACAGCTTTTAGAATGTCTATATGTCTCACAATTAGATTGCTACCCCTTTTTAAGGCAGGAACCATGTCTAATTTGTCTTCTTACCAGCTAAGTGACAAAAACATTGTCTTTCTATACATCATAGTTTTGCAATAACGTAAATGTTAACTGCATATTATCTCTGCCTGCTGAAGCTCTAACAGTCCTTTAAGGCCTACCTCAAATCCTTTCTCTTTTGAGAAGTCTGTCCTTATCCCTGATGTGCTGCCATTTCCCTATGAATTTCTACAAATTTTGTCTCTTTTATGAAACTGATTTTGCTTTGCATTATAGTCATTTCTTGTTTGGTGTTACCTGCATGGTCCTTCAGGATAGAAATCATATCTTTCTTGGCTTTGCATCCTTAGGGACAAAAGCTTGCCTACAAACTTGCTTATTCATTTAGTCATCCATTCCACAAATATAATTGAGCATCAACTATGTGAATTCTGTTCTAGTACTGGGGATTTAAAGGGGATAAAGTTGACATGACTTTCATTCTCGTAGAGCTTAAGGTCTTGAGGGGAATTTGGACAAGTAAATAGGAAATTAAAGCTCAGTGTTCTGAAGGGGAGGTGTGGAGTATCTTGAGATCACCTGACTTGATTTGAGTGATCAAAGAGGACTTCTATGAGAACTACTTATACCGAGACCTAAAGAAGGAAGGAATTCCATGTACAAAGGACAGGAAGTTAGGGAGAGCCTGGTATATTTAAGGACCTAAAAGAAGTTCAGAAGTTCGAACTGGCTCAAGTGAAGAATGCTTTACATTTACTTAACACTTTACCTCTAGAAAACTCAAATCTATAGGGACAAGACGTAGAAAGGGGAAATCCAACCTCATATGTATGGCTAAAATAGCAAGGAATTTGTGTATTCTGTCTCACAGATCACTTCTCATTCCAATAAATATTTTCTTCTATTTCTGCATTTCTTTCAATGTCAAGCCTCTCTCTCCTCATCTCACTCATGGAAATCTGTTGATGCAGAAAACAAATACATCCAAGTATTTGATGTAGTTTATTTTTTCCTTAAGTAATTCACATATTTCTATGCTCTAGTTAAACAGTGTTTTCTCTGGGTGATTATCGTTAAGATAATCAAGAATGATGCATGGAACTTTGCCACAAGTAAGTTGCCTCTCAATCTGTGGGGAGTGATTTCCCATTCTGTGAGCACTTGGACTCTCATGTGACGTGAGCAGAGCTGCTCTCAAGAAAACAGCATTTAGAAAGCTTTTGTTTTGTCCATCTACAAAATTTCAATCAGAAAGGGAGAAGTGGGACTATAAGAAGGGTGACCGTATAATTTATAACTACTTATAACTATAATTTATAATTTATAATTACACCCTAAACACAGGAGAACCACTTCTAATGCCCCAATTCCTAGCAAATTGGGTCATGCAACTCTAATTACAATGACAAAATCTTTAAATTCTGGACAACTGCAAACCAATTCACATGAGCCTATGGAACTACCTAACACTTTAGATCAGTGCTTTTGAAAGAACTTCCTATGGTGGTGGAATGTTCTTGTGAAATTGGAATGGTAAATGATTTTACAAACCATCTTGATTTGCTTGAGCTTTCATTTTATCCAGGGACATATAAAGAAGAAATGGAGGGTAACTAAAGTAAGCTGACATACCAACAATCCTTTGCAGTGATGATAAAACCCCCTGCCTCAGCCTGAGAGGAACAAACGGTCCCAGCTAACATCAACAAAGCCTGCTGCTGATGTTAACCAGCTGGCTACAATCCTACCTCCCCATCCTGCTTGCTGATTAACAAACTGAGCCTCAAAGATTCCCTGCTCACCTCAAGGACTCCCTACCCCAACAACCCCATAACCCAGCTCACAGAATACACATACTAACCATAAATCATGCCCTCTTATCTCTTCCCATGCCCCTGCAACCTTTTCTTTGTCTCAGGCAGCCATATAAGGTGCTCTCCTTGCTCACCCCTTTGAGCAGAAACCTCTTTGTGGTGCTGCTTCTGCATTAATGCAACTTTAGCTCAATAAACGTCCTCTGCACTCCTTTTTTAAAAATTTAATTCAATTTTTAAGAGATATTTAGATTACATAAATGTTACATAAAAAATATAGGGGTTTCCCATATGTCCTGCTCCCCACACTGCCCACATTTGTTCCCATTAACAACATCATTCTTTAGTGTGGTACATTCATTGCAATTGATGAACACATTTTGGAGCATTGCCACTAAGCATGGATTATAGTTTACATTGTAGTTTACACTCTCTCCCACACAATTCTGTAGATTATGGCAAGATATACAGTGGCCTGTGTTTGTCGTTGCAATGTCATTCAGGACAATTCCCAATTCTCAAAAATGCCTCCATATTACACCTGTTTTCTCTCTCTCTGACCTCAGAACCTCCAGTGGCCACTGCTTTCACAATAATGATATAAGTTCTTCCATTGCTAGAATCACAATAAGTCTATAGTAGAATATCAGTAAGTCCACTCTAGTGCACAGTTCATTCCCCAATCCTGAGGATTCTAGGATGGTGATGCCCACTCCACTTCTAGTTGAGAGGGGGCTTTAGTCCTATATGGCCGATGGATGGGACTCTTGTAGTAGACTCTCTTGGTTCCTTGGTATGGTGGTTATCCATCATCACCTCCTTATTAGTTGTCCTGGGTGAGTGCAATGAACTGGAGAGTAGGTGGTGTCACTCCGTTGAGGCTCAGGGCCCAGCTGGCACATCTACAGTCCAAAGATTCAAGTCTCTTGGAAGTACACCTACCAATTCCAGCACCAACTATAGGTTCAAATAGAAGGAACCAAAGAGCCATGTGTAAGGAAATCACAACTGAGTCCAATTCTGTCACACTGGGAAGCACAAACCCCAAAGTATGGCCCACTGGCAGGGCACCAAATTCATGAGCTATCTCCCCTGACCATAGTGCCTGGGTGTCTCCGGACCCCTCAGGAGCCCACTATTTGGGGTAGTGCCTAATTTGACAGTCAGTGAGATCCTGCTGAGAAGTACATAAGCGTAACCTCTGGAATGATCTCTCGACTCACTTTTCAGTCACTTAGCCAAATAAACTCATTTGTCTTTACCTTTTCCCCGTTTTGGTCAAGGTCTTTTTACAGTTGCATTGCTAGTTGGTGCTTGGTAGTAATCCCTCACTCTGCACTCCTTTTTAAAGTCTGTTTGTTTTATTTAAGCATAGCATTCTATAGGTAACATTCCAATACAGTAGCCACCAACCATGTGGCCTATTGAGCAGTTGAAATGTGGGTAGGGCAACTGAGGAACTAAAATTTAAATTTTATTTCATTTTAATTAATTTAAATTTAAACAGCTATATGTGGCTAATGGCTACCATATTGGGTAATGCAGCTCTACACTAAGAGGAAAAAGGGTGACAAGTGAATGGCACCAAGATAAAACCAGAACAGCTTTTTTGGTTTTTTTTGTCCAGTGTACATATACACAGCTAGGATCCTAACAGGCAAAGGCCTCAGCCTTTCCTTTGATTTGATTCCATCCGAAGAATCAATTTCACCTCGATTAAATATAGAGAAAGAGAGGATGTTTAAATCCATAGGCCTCAATAGTATTTGCAAAACAGAGCCTTGATTTATTTGTCCATCCTGCTGGGAACACTAGGGAAGGCCTTGAAATGATAATGAACATAATCACAAGACGTCCTCATCCCATCATATATAATGCTCCAAGGAAATCCAGAATTTCTAAATAAAATCTATTTCCACCGGAAATATCCTTCTGTACAGGGATCTTAAGACCCCAAAGCCTTACCTCTAACATGTTATTCCTTTGAATGCAAAAAAGGACGAGGCCCAAAGCAAAAACAGACTGGACAGGTAAATAGCCCAAAGCAAAAACTGACTGGACAGGTAAATAATTTGAGGGCAAGGACACAGTGCCTGGCACAGTTCTTTGCACATAACAGGTACTCAGGAAACGTTTGTTAGTTCTTCTGAAGATGTTTTGTTTTGATAACTCATATTCTGTAAAAATTAAGTTTCAGGAAACTGAAATAATATAAAGGTAAATTCTTAACCTTGGTACGGCCTTTCTATTATCAGAGAGTCATTTGAATTCAGAGGTGCCAGTCAGCATAGTTACTCATAGATCAGCAATGCAAATATCATAAAGAAACATGACTTTGTGGGTACAAAAGACTTGTTTTTTCTCTTAGGATTGCAAGATGGTACAATTCTTTTAGAAAACAATATGAACATTTGTATCAAAAGTCTTAATTTAAGTTAATTTAAATACTAGGAAAATGTATACATAGGATGTTCTTCTCTCCTTTATTTATAGCATTGAAAAAAATGGAAACAACCTAAGAATCAGACAATAGGATTAATGATTAATAAATGATAATGATTAATAAATTATTGACCAGATAGAAAAAACTATTGTGTAACTATTATAGAAGAGTTTTTATTCATGCAGGAATATTCACTATATAATATTAAGTAAAAGCTACAAGAGAGAAAAATGTTGGGAGGGAATATACCAAGATATTAAGAGTGATCATTTTTGATGGTGCAATTAGAAGTATTTTTCCCTCTCTTTTATCCATTATACTTTTCAAATTTACTTAGTGCATGTATTAGTCAGCCAAAGGGGTGCTAATGTGAAATACCAAAAATGGGTTGGTCTTTATAAAGGGTATTTATTTGGGGTAGAAGTTCACAGTTACCAGGCCATAAAGCACAAGTTTCTTCCCTCACCAAAGTCCATTGTCACGTGTTGAGCAAGACAGCTGCCGACGTTTGCCCAAGGTTCAGGCTTCTTGGCTTCCTCTCTTCCCGGGGCTGCGTTTCTCTCCAGGCTTAGCTCCTGTTTCCTCCACAAGGTCAGCTGCAGGCGATTAGGCGAACGGTTCGCTTCTCTTCTCCTGGGGCCTTCTTTCCAACATCAAAGCTGCTTCTCAAAGACTGCTTCAACTTTGTTCTTTGCCTTGCCTTTTTTATTTAATTCCCCACCCACCAAGGGGTGGGGCTCAACACCCTACTGACGTGGCCCAGTCAACACCCTAATCATAACTCAATCATGCCCAGATTAACAGATCACTTTACAAGCATGATCCAATTATATTTTTGGAATTCATAATTACATCAAATTGCTTAACGGCCACAGTGCAAATAATATGAAATCCATATTAATATATAATATGTGGTTTTGACACAAATTGCTTCTTTTTAGAGCTAATTCTGACCACCAGAGATGCAGGACAATAGTCAAACTTGCAGGAAGCCAAAACTCCAAGATTACCTGTTTTCTGTCTTGTTTATCTTTTTGGCAGAGAGTGGGCATTCGGGAAGGGCTTACCACGTACCCAATCAAGCATCTTGATTTTGATCAATAGGCTTAAATACCAATGTTGGGTTTTTTTGTTTGGTTGGTTGGATTGTGTGTGTGTGTGTGTGTGTGTGTGTGTGTGTGTCTGAATAAGTGAAGACTGGACAGTGGTGAGTTCCAAACTGACAAGTTCCAAAACTTTTAACACAAAAATGTATCTCAATTTTATGTGTATTGCTTTTTTAAAAAAAAAAGTGTATTGTGAAAGAATAAATATTAGCCCTTTCAGGAAAGCTACGGTGGGATTAGACCAGGGGTATATTTAT
The DNA here is from genome assembly GCA_029593785.1 of Cabassous unicinctus. Lineage (NCBI taxonomy): Eukaryota > Metazoa > Chordata > Mammalia > Cingulata > Chlamyphoridae > Cabassous > Cabassous unicinctus. The sequence continues at coordinate 4,093 of JAQZBX010043594.1, read as the reverse complement.
ATCATGTGAAACCTTATGCTCCAGCATAAATAAGTCTTGCATCTTCACACCTCCCCGTGACAGAACTTTCATTATTTTCTGCCCAGCTGATTTAAAAAGCGTATCTGTGTAGGACACAGGGAAGAAGAAAAAGAAAACAGCAAATGGGAGACAGGGAAGTATGAGGGAAGTTCAGAAGTAGTTGTATAGGTGATGCTGTCACTATGACAGTGTTTGAGGATCCAAATTCTAAGAAATGCAAACCTCACTGCACAGGCTTTGCACACAATAGACAATCAACAAGTATTTAATGAATTCCATGTGCAGGGGGCTCATATTTCATCTGCTAAGAATATTTGTTCTTTAGGAGTTTTCCTTCAAGTGGAACTTGCTATTTATAGCAAAGGGTAATTTAAAGAGTAGCAGTTAGAAAGGAGTTAAAGATTGTAGAAAAAATGTGAGAATGGTATAAACACAGTCTTTTCCTGGAGGATTTGCCATTTAAAACTGCAACTGTTTTTAACGCCAGGAATCCTTGGTGGCCAGTGCCTCAAGCAAGCAAAGAAGCTGCAGAGAGCAGGGTTCAAATGTTCCCTGAGGGTATGGCTTGTATCTTTCCACTCATTATAGAATCAAGCCACAAGAGCCAGTTGCCTGAGTCCATTGCACTGCCCATCAGAGAAAAAAAGAAGAGGTAAGAGAATCTAAAGAGTAGAAAATGGAAGGCAACTGTACAGTGATTACATTTAAGAGATGTAACATTTTTTAAAATTCGTGCCACATTTGAATATGAAGAGAGGAGCTGGAGAACATATTGTAGGACAGTAACTAGACTGAGGAACCAGATGGAAGACTACCTTGAATGGAATTTCCTGCATGGTATCCTTGGAAGCATGGAACAGATGAGGTTTTTCTGGTTCTCTCACAGTTGGTTACAATAATACCAAGAAGATAACTCTTTCATTGTTTCTCTTAATTTCTCCTGCGCCCATCATCTATGTCCCTGAGGGTAATGCAATGGTTGTCATAATTATGTATAACATTTCAAAATCACCTTTAACTTAATCAAACATACTTGAGTAGGAAAAATAAGAGCGCCAGAGCCAGAGACTCTAGAGTGTGGTCTCTATCCTACAACTTAATTTTGTGTTCTTGATAGCCATTTAACCTCATTTTCCTTACATAGAAACAGAGGATCAATGCTACCCACTTCCAAGGATTGTTGTACACAGTAGCCCAGTGGCTGGCACATAGTAACCACTTAATTCATTTTAGTCCTTAGTATATGCTCAACAAATAATATGCTTCAGGCTTTTTGTTTGCCACTTAATATAGATGTTTGCCATCAAAATCAAGACGAGACCAAAAGACAGACAAACGTAATGTTACAGGCAAGTCTAGGCAAAAAAAAAAAAAAAGAAAAAGAAAAGAAAAGAAAGCCAGGAATCTAGGGAAGAAGGTGGTCATAGGGGAAAGCTACTCTCAGACCAACTTAATCTGATCCTCACTACAAATCTGCGATGAAAGCAAGTGATCAATACCTTTCCCAGACTGGAAGCACAGGGGAGCCCAGCCCCATTTCAGCTGCTGTAAAATGAAGTAATGGGATTAAGTCACTTCTGAAGTTTCTCTCAAGTCTGTAATTCTATTATTCTTTGACTTTCCTGAAGTAAATCTACGAGTTAATGTGAGACATGATACTAGAACTCATATTTCTTGATTCTCAGCCCAGGCCAGAAATATTTGGGAAGCAAGAAAATCTTGCTTTAAAGGAAAATGAAAATTCCAGCTGTGCAGAAATGTCCTGCTTCCTTTTCCACTTGAATCATTTTCATACAGGCTTAAGATCTCAATGCAATGGCTTTGGCAATGTGCAGTCAAGTGTACACATGCCTGAAAATCAATTTCCATCTTCAGACATCAAAGCACTTTCACTGTGCTGTAATTGCACCCAATTCCTATATACTTACTGGTGTTCTCTTTCAGGTTTTTCTGCACTCAAGTTTTTCACCAGGCCAGAAGAAACACAACTCTTTTGGTCTTCCTTCATTTCTTTTTTAGTTGTTTACTCTACTAAAATAAGTCAAATTTGCTTTCCAAAATAAACACTTAAACTTGGAGTTCCACTCTTCTGTCAAAAGACAAAACAGGTACCTTAGCAGAAGAGCAAATTACAGACTTAGAATACTAATGGTAGAAAGCACATATTTATATTTGTGGGTTCATCAGTGTGTACATGAATATACACTATGCCTCTGATCTACTTTATGGTTGACTTCTTTAGACTCCTATATAATCTGAAGTCCAAAGTGGCCTCAGCTCCCTGAAGACCTCGGAGACTTATTCTGTTCCAAGAGACAATGCCATAACAATGGCATGTTTGCCTGGTTACAAGCACTTCCACAGAGGCCAGTACATTCCTGGCAAGGTTTTAGCAGGCACTGAATCTGAAACAACTCTACAATTTGGTTCTGGTGAGACTGTCAGGATGAAATATACCTGACTGACTGTTTTAAATGTCATATGAATTGCATTTGTATCAAAGTTTTTTTTAAAGTATGGATATTACTTTCAAATATGCTAAGTCATTTACAATATCCACTGCTTTATTGTATGTATTAGATTATATAGCAGTTTGACATTATTGATGAATTTCAAAAAGTAATATTGGATTATGTCTGTAAACTGGTCTTTTCCTCTGGGCATATTAACATTCCTCTGTTTTGGATTCAGAGGTTTTACTTTTACTTGATTAAATAATGATTAGGGCTTTGATTGGGCCACATCAGTAGGATGTTGCATCCCGCCGACCACACAGAGAAACCTCACAGCAGAGAAGGGAGTTTGGAGTTTTGGAGCTGGAGGCCTGGGAAGTAAGGACACAGAGAAGCTTGGTCTTGAGGAAAGAGAAGAGGCCCCAGAAAGAGAAACAAGCCATTCGCCTGATAGTCTACAGCTGACCTTGTGGAGACAGCAGAGGAGCTGAGCCCAGAGAGAAGCAAGCCCCGGGAAGAGAGGAACCCAGGAAACCTGAACCCTCACAGATGTTGGCAGCCATCTTGCTCCAACACATGGCAATAGACTTTGGTGAGGGAAGTAACTTATGCTTTATGGCCTGGTAACTGTAAGCTTCTACCCCCAAATAAATACCCTTTATAAAAGCCAACAGATTTCTGGTATTTTGCATCAGCACCCCTTTGGCTGACTAATACAGATGATAAGCACTTTGATGTGTGGAACTTGTTCTTATTGCCCTAACCTAGTACCTAAAAGAGAAATTGGTACAGATGCTGCATAATGTGCAATGCACATAGATGTTGAGAGCAATATGACATCATAACAAATATGATATGGTAGAAAGATGCCTTGAAGATGTGTTTGGAATCTAGGTTCTTTCAGTGAAAAACTTTAAGACCCAACCAAATCATCAGTTTCATCCTATGTAAAATGGTAATAATAATAGTATCATCCTCACAGTGTTATTGTGAAGATTAAATGTAATTATGCAGAGATGTACACAGTCCTGGGCACGTAGTAGGTACTCCACAGAGTTTGTTAAATCTGAACCTGTTGAATTTAAAAGAACATACGGAAGAATGGGCATGAGAAGTTTACTTGGAGGACTGAAATACTGAAGAGCAATGGAAAGAAATAAAGAAGAATGTAGTTTGTTAGTTGTGATGGCAGTGTCTCAGAGGTCAAAGAGGCCTGACAGTAGAAGAAAAGAGGGTAAGCTTAGATAGCCTGGTAGGGGCTGAAGATCTTTCAAGGGTGTCTCTGTATCTTCATGCTTGGGGAAACCATTTTCTGTAGAAAAAATTAATAATTTAAAAAAACATATAATTAAATGGATATTTATAAGATTATATAGATGCTATAGTGATTAATAAACCAAAAGGGATTTAAAAGTATTTCTGAATTCATAGTAGCCTTTTCTTTTTCTTTTGAAATGGTGTTTTCTCCTATAAAAATATTTGTTTATTGTAGAAAACATTGAGAACATTGAAAGCTACAGAGAGAAAAATAAAAATCACTCTTGAGCACACACACACACACAAAGTTGTTTGTTTGTTTTGCACAGGTCCTAGCAGGTCACAGTGGGAGTTTCTGGTCT